>CAUYRT010059555.1:0-84805 GCA_963574885.1 Lepilemur ruficaudatus | reverse complement strand
CTCAAGCAATCCTTCTGCCTCAGCCTCCCGAGTAGCTGGGACTACAGGCATGTGCCACCATGCCCGGCTAATTTTTTTACATATATATTTTTTAGTTGGCCAATTAATTTCTTTCTATTTTTATAGTAGAGACAGGGTCTCACTCTTGCTCAGGCTGGTCTTGAACTCCTGACCTTGAGCTATCCACCCGCCTTGGCCTCCCAGAGTGCTAGGATTACAGGCGTGAGCCACCGCGCCCGGCCGCCTATGCCTATTTTGTTAAGAGTCTTTATCATAAAGGTGTGTCGGACTTTGTCAAATGCTTTTTCTGCATCTAGTGAGAAGGTGTGCACCATTTTTACTGCACTTAACATACAGGAATAGGAGGCTTTTAGACTTAAGTGCTTTACTCAAAGTCACACAGTTAGGAAATAGTGAAAGTCTTATTGCTGAGTCTACCTTCTTAATCTAGGGGTTAAAAATTACCAGATATGGAAAGAAACAGAGAAACAAAAGAAAGTGCCAGGTAACTGAACATGTAACAGGATAAAGTGAACCCCACATTAAAATGTGCAGCTTTTACTTAAAAAGGAATAATTGTTATTAAAGACTTCTAAATGATCAATGATTTCTAAAATACCTTCTAAGTTCTATGAAGCTAAAGTTGGAATTTTTTTCCTGTGAGAAAAAAGGAAGTTGTGAGACTTAATATATAAGTCTCCAGATATAAATAAGAAATTATGTTGTTTGTCTCTGTGCAATACAGTTTTTCTAGCATGAAATTGAGCAGTGCAATTGTGTTTACTACTAATGATTAGAAAACCAATTGTTATGTGATTCGCCAGAAATGATAATGGAACATGAAAAATGTATGACTGTTATTGAGTCTCCAGCCCCAAATCAGATTAAGAACAAGATAAAGTGAGAACTTGAGACATATGCATTTAAAAAAAAATTGAAATTGTGGAGGTAGAGAGTAGAATGATGGTTACAGAGGGTGGAAAGGGTAGTGGGAGGGGGAGATAAAGAAGGGATGGTTAATGGGTACAGAAATACAGCTAAATAGAGAATAAGATCTAGTATTCGGTAGCACAACAGGGTGGCTATAGTTAACAATAATTTATTGTATATTTAAAAATAAGTAAAAGAGTAGAATTGGAATGTTTCTAACACAAAGAAATGATAAATACCTGAAGTGATGGATTCTCCATTACCCTGATTTGATCAGTACAGATTGTATGCCTGAATCAAAACATCACATGTACCCCATAAATATGTACAGCTATTATGTATCCATAATTAAATTAAAAATGAATTTAAAAAATTTTAAAAAACAAAAGAAAGATACAAGCTGTAATTACTCTCGATGACTGTCATTCTCTGACCTGCATAAGAACTTGGAGGCTTTCCATCCCCTGCCCCACTATACCCTGTCTTAAGTTCATGGGTGGCCTAAAGCCTTTGCTCAATAAAAGCAGTCCCATGGGTTACTAAGTACATTTAGCTAAGACCATAAGTGCCTTACTCTTTATCTTGGCCTCTCTTCCCAAATTAAATGTCGTATCACGAAGAATTTAAGTGCTTAGGCGGTATCTTCAGGCACATGGGCTTTGAAAAGAAACAGACAAGATTTGATTCTAGCACCACCACTTACCACTTGTTTATGATATTAGAGGATACAGGAGGAACTTTTAATCATTCCCTGGTATCCATTCACACCTGTTCTGCAATAATGGAATTTTTGTTAGCACCTGGCCACATTGCCACCCAGAATACCAACTACATTCCCTAGCTGTCCTTATAACTAATTTTCTTATGTGTCCTATATGATTAATTCCATCCAGTTTAAGTAAAAATGTCCTGTGAGCAATTTCTGAGAACTTTCCTTAAAAGAAGGCTTGTATACTCTTTGCATCTTGTTACTCATCCTCTCTTCAATCCTACCGTGAACAATAAGGCTAAAGGTCACACCTACTGGATGGCAGGAGGGTAAACCAGCAGGAGTCTTGTTCTCTGAAGAGTTGGTGCAAAGCCACACTCTGCCATCGAACCCTGGACTAACATCTCTGCATATTTACATGATGGAGAAATAAGCTTCCAACTTAACTTTATTTTATTGCTTTCTTACATTTGCATTCAAATCTTAACTAATGTAGTCAAGTTGTATAAAGTGAGAATAATAATAGTATGTATATAGCTCAGAGGTTTATTTTGAGGATTACATGAGAAAATGCAAGCAAATAGAAGGCCTGGATAATAAGAATTGAATATTAATCATTATTATTGATATTATTATTGTATTTCTTGCCTATTGAAGACAATTTCCTTGTCAGGCCTTGTCCAGAAATTATGATAGTGGGGGCATTTCCTCTAAGACATTATTTTAAAAGATATAAATGTTCTTAGAGGATTACTGTGGTCCTCATAGCCAAGACCATTTCTTTCTCCGTACTAAGAGATAATTTTGTATAAGGAATAAAGGATTAGGGTTTAAACTGCCCAGAAAATAGACTACCAGGTAATTTCTTTCCAACTCATCTTTTCTTGTATTTATTATCAGTCATTTAGTGCTCTTGTCAATTAGAATATTGCTGTATGATATCGTCCCATTTTCAAGAATGGAGTCTGTTTAAAATTATATTTAAATAAATTATACTTTAGGATGATCACTTTCTGGCACATTAAACTCATCAGTAAATTATCTTTAAGTCATAACATAAAATAGATGATTTCTGGGAAGTGTTCTGAATATGTGCGTGTTAATTCTCTAGCCTCTGTTACTAAAAAATTTAGAATATAACTTTTCTCTCTACTTACCACAGAGGTGTAATGTTAAGTACAAAATGTGTAGTGACAGCCCAATGGGAAAGAGAAATTGCTGAGAATTATGCAGGCCAAGGAAATTATCATTGAAGGGATGGAACTTGAAAGATGGGTAGGATTTAGCTTAAAAAAGAAAAACAGGGCATTCTAGGTAAGGGCTCCAGTATGTACCAAGTAAGGGTCAGGGACAAGGACAGGGACAGACAGTAAGCCAACCCAGCTGAAGCAGAGTTCATATGGAAAAGCGACAAGGGGGTCTAAGTGTCTGCTGAGATTCGAACATAAAGGCCAAATCAAGAAATTGGGACTTTAGCTTCAGTGGGGAGCAACTGATCAGTGCTGAGCAGAAATGTGAATGAGCAAAATGATGATTTAACTTGTGGTGGTGATCTGGATGGATCAGAAGTGAAAGGGATGTCAAGAATGATTTAGGAGACTTTTTTTTTTAATTGCAGCTTTACTGGGATATAATTCACATACCATGAAACTCACCCATTTAAAGTGTAGAAATCAATGATTTTTATAGTATATTCACATGTTGTGCAATCAACATGATAATCCAAATTTAGAACATTCTTGTTTCCCTCTAAAAGAAACCTTATATCCAGTAGCAGTCAATCCCATTTCTTCCCCTACCTCACCAGCCCTTAGCACCCAATGATCTTCTTAATATCTCTGCAAATTGGCACATTTTGGACATTTCATATAAATGGAATCATATGATACATAGTCTTTTAAGACTGGCTTCTTTCACTTAGTGTAATATTTTCCAGAGCCCTCCATGTTGTAGTATGTACCAATGCATTTATTTCTATTTCCTAGTAATAATCTGTAACACGGATATACCAAATTTTATTTATCCATTCATCAGCTGATGGACAGTTGGGTTGATTCCACTTTGGGATGATCATAAAAACTACTGCCATGAACATGTTTGTACAAGTTTTTGTGTGGACATGTGTTTTCATTTCTCTTGGGCATATACACAGGATATTACTAGGTTGTAGGATAACCCTGTTTAACATTTTGAGGAAATGTCAAACTGTTTTTCAAAGCAGCTATTATATTATGTTCCCACCAGCAATGTATGAGGGTTCCAATTCCTCCACATCCTTGACAACACTTCAAATTTTCTGTCTTTCTGATTATAGTCATCCTCGTAGGTAGGTGTAAAGTGGTATTTCATTGTATTTCCCTAATGACTAATAACGTTGAGCATCCTTTCATGTGTTCTTGGCCATCTACATATCTTATTTGAAGAAATATCTATTCAAGTCATTGTGTTGTCTTTTTATTACTGAGTCGTAAGTGATTTTTTGTTATTTATATATTCTGGATGTAAGTCCCTTATCAGATATATCATTTGCAAATATTTGCTTTCATTCTGTTGGTCATCTTTTGACTTTCTTGATGATTTCCTTTGTTACTGTTGCTGTTGTTTTTTTTAACTGATGATTTTTTTTAACACATACTTTCAAAATTTTTGGTTAAGTTCAATTTATCTATTTTTTTCTTTTGTTGCTTTTGCTTTCGGTGTCTACCCCAGGCATCTATGCCCATCTGCTTTCTTCTAAGAGTCGTATAGTTTTTTTCTCTTACATTTAGGTCCATGATATATTTTAAGTTAGCTTTTGTTACATAAATGATGTATGGTAAGTCTTATGGGATCACTACGTTCTTTTGCTTGTGGATATCCAGTTATCCTAGCACTATTTGTTAAAATAGCAGATTTTTCCATACAATCTACATATTTAATAACAACGTTTTGGTCAAGGGTGATGGGAACCATTGGAAAAGCTCTATAAAGAATAAGGGCTAGTGGTCCTTATGAGGAGGCAGAAAAGAGGTATGTCTAGGTAACTAGCTGAATAATGTGACTGCCATTAGTATAAATAGGAAAGTCAGGGGAGGAAGATGTTTTTAGAATAAGGTGAGCTCTATTTTGGACACTTGAATTTGCATTGTCCAGGCGAAATAGACAGAACGTTTGAGAAGATGCCCAATGGTGATGTAATGCTGAGAGTATTCTTCATGGAGATGCTAATTAAGTACTTTCTTCAAAGGAAAAATTTGGAGATGAAACAATACCAAGAGGAACAATTTCATTGAGAGAGAAATAAGAGGTCTAACAAAATAAATTTTTAAAACTAGTTTATTATATAATTTACTCATTCATTATTTCAACAAATATTTATGGTGCCCCTAACATGCTAACATGTCCCAGGAACTCCACCAGCCATCTGGAACTGGAGGAAAGAGCAATTAACATGGTCTTTGTCTTCATGAAATTTCCTGTCCAGACATAGACAGTCAATAAACCATTGCAGTACAATGATAAGTACATGATGAAGAAAGCTGGGGTGCAACAGAAGGCATTCATTGTCAGGAAAGGCTCTGGATGAATTTTCATCTAATCTGAAACCTAAAGGTTGAGCAGCAGAAAAGGCCAAAGAAAGAGACAGAAGGTGGAGGAAACCATTCCAGGTAGAGGAGAGAGAATGTGTAAAGAATGGGAGATATGAGAATGCTGCTCATTTGAAGAACTACTGAAAGATGTCTGTTCTGTTCTGGCCAGAGTACCCAACCCTGGGAGGTGCATGGTAGGAGGTGAGATGGGAGACAAGTGGCTAAGTCAGGAAGGGCCTAGTAAGCCATCATCACATCTCCTGAGCTTGCTCCCTCCCTTCATCTTAAAGTCCAATCATTTGGCCATTATGTTTTATCCCTCACCTGAACCAGAGCCTAGCTCCAACCTTAGGCTATGCTTTCATTAACACCCTTGGCATCTACTTTGGCTTGTCCCTCTGCTTGGATCACTATCCTTACCTGCTCCATTGTTCCCCTGCTAATGCTTTGCTAATGCTAAAGGGTAGTGTGGGAATCATTGCTAGAGTTTTATAAACTTCATCCACTACAGGGGCAGCCCAGCTTCCCACTGTGGCTTACCTGCTGCAGCCCTGCATTTGCAACCATGCCCTGGGGCTTCCTTGACTGCTTCTGCAGTGTGGTCCCACTGCACCACCAACCCTTTCTCTCTCCTGGCAGAGAAACCCACCTCTCTTGTCCTCCGTTGGATATAGTTTTAGAGGGTAGGACAAAGAGATTCTAGTTTGAATCAGACAAGGCTGAATCCTAATATCAGCTGTGCCATCCATTGGCCAGGTGGCCATGGGTAACTGACTGAATCTCTTTAAGTCTTTATTCCTCACTTACAAAATCAGGGTAATGCTTACCCAAGGAGTGAACATTTTAAATGAGAGAGGGATAAAGTGCCTGGCATGTGGTAGGTATTCAATTAACTCCGGTTTGCTTTCATTCTGTTCTCTACTAACTATACAGCAAAGAGTTTTCCTTCTATGCCTCATATTTCTGCCTGAGCTCTCCATTCAAGGTAGCCCCTCCCCTAGGACTTGGATTCCTAAAGTACCTACCCTTCATATTTTGCTCCCTATTGCGCCTTGCCCTGTAAGCACACACAGATCTTTCCAGTCTTGAAAATATCTCAGCTTAATGACTTCCCCCTTCTCTCTCTCCTCAGTCTCTGTCTCTTTCTGTCTTTCTTTCTCTCCCTTCCCCCCCTCTATTCTTCTCTCTCTCTCTGCCCTCCCCCATCTCACATTGCCCAGCTTCTCAAATGAATTTCCTATACTCACTGCCTCTGTTTGCTCACCATCCTCTCACATTTTCATTGCCTACCATCAGGTGTTTGCTCCTTTCCCTGTTCTGAAACCTCTCTCTGCCAAAGCTGATGGCTCTTCCTCTTGGCATTTTACACACACACACACACACACACACACACACACACACACACACACACACACAAGATATGCCTTGACATGAAGACAAACCATCAGGAACAAAATCCTCTGTTCAATTTAATACAATACCTTGCTAAGCAGTTATTGTCTATTCTCAGGACATATACATTTCCTGTCTAGTTTAATGAACTTATTCAGAGATCAGAGATCTTGGCCTGCCTATAAGAAAAATGGTACAAGCCTTGATAGGAGGGTTTATAGAAAACTCTACAAATGAGTAATAATTACAGGGTGTAAATTGAAACCAAAGAAAGCAAAACAAAAATACAAATAAAATTTGCCTTGGATGCATGATTTAGGAAAGAGCATGAAATAGGTACTTGATTTAAAAGTTGAAGTTAAAAAATAGAGGTTTCTGATAGAGTTCAAGTCAGAAATGTCAGGTGTTTCACCATTATATTTTAAATTTATTTTTATGTAAAAATAATTCAAGTTAGGTTATTTGTTTTGAAAACCTGCCTCTTGCTTCCACATTGTATTTTATCTGAGAAGCAGATGTAAAAACAGCTCATTGTCACTTGCAGCAAAGAAGCTATGGACTCCTTGGGGATGGAGGCCTTTGTGTCCTCTATGTTTGAAGCAGAGGGGAAATGGATCCCTGCACTGTGCTTCGTGGGAGGAGAAGGAAGTCTGGGATGGGAGGAGCAAGAAGGTGCCAGAAGGAGGTGGAGTGTGAAGGAGACAGATGGTGCTGGGTGTGTTCTGAGCTGAAAGAACTGGAGGTAAACTGCTCCTGTCACATCCTGCTGAGCACTTAGGCAATAGCTTCGGAATAAGTTATCACTGCCCTTCAAAGTTCTCATTAGCTGGATAATGTCTAGTGAAGAGGTTGGGGCCTTCCTGCTGATGCTCAGAGGAGGACTTAATCTGAGCTAAGACACACTCAGGGGCCAGGTTATCAGAGTGGGGAGTGGAAGGAGGTCAGATATGCCAACATTGAAATCTGAGTTGAAGCAGAAACAGCAAGCAGACAAAGAGATCAGAAAAGACTATAAATCCAAAATCGGGAACACAGGCAAGGAAGATAGAGTGTCTAAGCTGTGGTCGGCATCAGAAAGTGTCATGACATTTGTTCAGGAGAGCAATGGAATAAAGTAGAAAAAGTAATGAACTAGGAATCTGAAGACCTGGGTTCCAACCTAGATTCCATCGGGGGCTACATGTTTGATCTTGGACAAGTCAGGACAAGTCACCTAGTTTTTAAGCATCTCTCTCTCTCTCTCTCTCTCTCTCTCTCTCTCTCTCTTTCTCTCTCTTATTTTTATCAAGTTCTTACCTTTTCCAGGCCAGAATGTCTTCATCATAAAATGGATAAAATAACAGAACCTTTATCATTAGAATGTTTTAATAATTAAATGAGCTAACCCATAGAAAGTCTCTATCACATAGTAAGCAATCAATGAACGTTCACTGTACTGTTCCTGTTGTCATTCCTACTGTTGCTTCTATCTCACAGGAACTCTGTGCAGCCCAGTCAAATGAGACAAGATGTATAAGCAGGGTCTTGGTTACAGTGGTGGTGTCTTGACTTTCAGGGCACTTAGCTTTGCTACCTGACCTATTCTATTACTCTCCTCTCTCACTTGATGTCTGAGGAAACATCAATCTGAAACCACATAACAAGTTGCTGACAGCCCAACACTTATGTCACTCCAGTGAATTGTCTGCAAAGGGAAGGCAGTGCTCATTCAAGGGAGATGAAAGTGACAGGAACATGGGCTACCTCAGAGGGGACACCAGGAACATTTCCTCCCAGCCACCCAGTTAAGATCAAATCCAGTGTGGTCAAGTCTGCCAATTTCAAGTAAAATAAAATTTATGAATTCACACATGCAGAAAAGAGTGAAGAGAATTATACCCCAAATTAGGTAATGATTGTATCTGGCTTGTAGAAAACTATTACTCTTTATACGTTTCTGATTTCCAAACATCCTGCAATGCATGGGTATTGGTACAATAATCAACAACAACAACAACAACAAAAAAGGTATAAAAGGCAAAAATTAAAGGTTGAGGTCTCTCTAAGTCAACTCTGATGACCTAAAGAGAAGAGACATGAGACCATATTGTCTGGGGAAGCAGGCAGGAGGGAATTTGAAACTGTATCCCAAGTATTAATAGTTTTTCATTCTTGCATCACTTCTTTCTGCTTCTATAGGCACTTAACTCCCTATTTCAGATATATATCACTACAGTATTGTAAAACTATCTTGCAATTATTTTATCACTTCCAAGTTTTACTTGAGACAGTCTCTCCCACACAGTGACAGCACATCCTGTTGCAAACACCATCTTTGACTGTCAACTTCCTCTTTAGTCATTTATAATGACGTCCTGTCACATCGCATTTCACTCAACAGTTGTCCACTATTCAAGAGCTTGTCTTGACTATTTCTTTGCTATATTTTCTTCCTCACTCCTATTTCTCAGTAAAATTTAAGGAGGCCTCTGTATTTCAGCTAAACCAGTGATTCGCAAAGTGTAGTCCGCAGGCCAGCATTGTGAGCATCACTTGGGAACTTGTTAGAAATGCCCATTCTTGGGCCCCACCCTAGACCTACTGAATCAGAAACTCTGTTTTAACAAGCCATCTAGGTGTTTCTGATACATTTTAAAGTTTCAGAAGCTCTGAGCTAAATTGATCTGCTCCATCTCTTCAAACTTTGCCTATTCATTCACACCCAATTACCTTTATACATGGTTTGGGGGCTTGTGATGTGTCCACTTGGGTAGGATGAACTACATTTCCCAGAATTTCCTTAGCTGTAGCTTTCTGATTAGGGTGGGCCACAGGAGATTCTAGTACAAGATTGGGAAGGGGGAAGTGAGGCAGCAGCCATTTTGTAGCTTGCGCATATTGTCACTTACCTGTGGACTCTCATTGTGGGTGTGGAGCAGCAGCTGGATCTATCACTATTCTACTCTCCCCTGAATCCTCCTTCACCTTTTCTGACTCCTGGGCCAGATAGGCATTTAGCTCCATGACAAAGCACTCCAGCCTCTCCTGTGGACACTCATGCCACCCAGGTTAGAGGCAGGGAGAACCATAAGCTCAGTTTGTGGGTCTTAAGTTCTCTTTGCTCTTCCTACTTTATACCTATCTTCTCCTTTCCACTGAGTTTCCCCTGGACTCTCCACACCAGGTGCAAAGACAACAGCATTAGCATGAGCTGTGAGTGAGGGAGATGTCTCCTCCTGTGCATGAAAGGTGGAAGGCAGAGGCATAGAAAGTGGCTCCTCTGTCTCCCACCACAGGCTTCTGCCCCATTTAGTCCCCAGTTTCTCCTCCACACCATTGCATGCTCATGGAAACTCAGCTCAAATCTAAGCTCCAGGAAGTCTTCCAGATTAATACTATTTCAATTCTGTTCTTTCTTTTCTGATTCTGAAAGGCTTGTTGCCCTCTTTGCATTCTGTCTTGTAATTGTTCTCAAGCTGTTTCACATATCCTTGTTATGTCTCCACATCTAGATTATGAGCAACTTTTGTCTATATTCTATGCACTGTGTTTTGTAATGAGCAGCTTTCTCTTCCTAGGCTTTACATTCTTCCTGGACTTTCTCCTTCACTCCCAATGTTTCATATCTAGGCTGATGACATTCAAATATATATCTTCTATACCTCTCTCTTTCCCAAACTTCAAACCATATATCCAGTTGTCTACTGGCCTTCTTCAAATGTCCAAAACTAAATTTGTCATTCAGCCAACCCCAATGATCATGTGTTTCCAACCTAGGAGAATTGCACCTCCATCCACCAAGTTGGCTAAACTCAAGCTATGTCCTGGGTGTTATTAGCTACAAGATGCCTCACTCTTCTTTTCACCCTAAACTCAATCCCATTATTAAATCATCTAAATTCTTCCCTTGAGTCTCTCCACCTTTTTCCTTGTATCAGGTACTATGTGCATAATGGTTAAAAACCTGGACTGAAAATAAAGGCTCAGGCAGACTTGAATTCTAGTTTTATTGATTACTGCTTACTAAGCCTCAGTCTCTATAAATGGGAAAATAACAGTATGTATCTGGCAAATACTCAAAAAAAGTTATCTCTATGATTTCTGCTGCTATTACTCTAAGCCAGATCACTATCTCTTTCCTTGATTATATCACAACTTTCTAATTGGTTTCCTTGCTACTCAACTTCCTCCTCTCTCTGAATTATAATGTAGAATCTAATAAAATGTCATAAGCATTTTCTAAAATACCATTAATTATTCCTCCAAATACCACATATATTTTAGAATGTTATTTGAAGTATATAAATGTTTCAGGTGGAATAATCCTGATTAACAAATTTGTATGGTCTGAATGCCAAGAAATAGGAGGTTTGGCATGAGCCCCTAATTCTGCTTTTCAGAATTTTAAGTCAGAGAGGCACCAATACACACAGACTTCCAGGAACATCCTTGAGGATCCTCATAATTCCATTGTATGCAATATTGCTCCTGAGTTATAAAACAGGTCTATTTTTCGGAAGTAGTCTATGGATGCCTGTGACTTTTCTACTTTTCTCTCTCGCTCAGATGGGAATGTCCTAGGATTGCAGCAAGAAGATTCACCATATTATTCTTGTCAAGCAATATGCCTTCCCATAGCAATAAGTGACTGAACTGAGACAGACAGACTTAACAGCTGCACAGCAGACAGCCCTCCATTGTGTTTTAGGTGACTACTTTGATCGAATATTATAAAATTAGATGAAATTCTGCCAATTTCCTTTTGCAATTATAGAAGAAGTGCAGAGTTAGGAAGTAAAAAGATTTAGTATTCATTAGAGTGAGCATCCTTAATAAAGTCTTTCTATTTAAAAAAAGTTGCATGTTTGCTTATAGCACCAGAGCACATTATTTGCACCTCTAATAAGCTCTGGCCTGTATTAGAATGATTTATATATGTTGCTTACTTTCCCCACTAGACTGTGAGCAACTTGAAGGCAATTCTGTGTCTGATCCATCTTTGTATTTCAGCACCTAGCGCACTCCTTTGCCTGCGGTATGTGCTCAGTGAATACTAAATTAATGAGCAACCAGATGAATAAATATGTCATTGAAAGTTTTATAATTAAATCATACTTTATAATGAAGTGGAGCAAGTCACTATTTAAAGGTACACTGTAGAAAATTGTTATATATAATGCCAAATTTCCTCATTGTTTATCATATATTTCATATATATTAAGTTTACTTAATTTAACACAATTCAGAAATGCACAGATTGGGCATCTGTAACCTTTCATTGACTGCTAAGGTGCTGAGATACAAAGAGAATGAGACATGATCCTTCTGGCAAATTTTATTTTTTGCTCTTTTTATAATATGGTTTACTGACACACTTCCCATGGGGCAGTAAAGTCCATACGCCCCCTATGGGAATATGAGGAGGAGTTTGTGACTACTCTATCCAATATGACCTGCTATGTTACCTCTAAGGCTAGGTCACATAAAGGACTTAGCTTCCACCTGGCTCTCTCATTCAGGACGTTCACCCACTTGGAAGTCAGCCACCATGCTGGGAGAAAGCTCACACTAGTCCACATGGAGAGTGGAGAGACCACATTGGAGAGGGCCACATGAAGAAGAACTGAATCCCTCAGTGAACGGACAGGATCAACCACCAGACATTTAGGTGAACAAGCCTTTACATAAGGATTTCTCAACGTTGGTACAATTGACATTTTAGGAAGGGCAATTCTTCACTGTGGCGGTTAAGGGGTGTTGGGGGGAGAGTCCTGTGCACTATAGGACATTTAGCAGCATCCCTGGTCTCTACTTGCTAGATGCCAATTGCACCCGTCCCCCAAGTTGTGACAACCAAAAATGATTCCCGACATTGCCAAATATCTCCTGAAGAGTAGGCAAAATCACCCCCAGTGGAGGAACACTGCTTTAGATGATTCCAGCACCCAGCTTTTGAGTCACTCTAGTTAATTTAAAATGGAGAAGAAGCAAGCTATACCTATGGCACCCTACCCAAATTGGGGAATTTTGAGCAGAATAGATATTGAGATGCTTTGTTGCAAAACAATAGATAATAAGATGAGTCCCTGACTTCAAGAGACTGCTTTTCCCTTTTAGGGTGAATAGCAACTACATAACCAAATAATCATCATGATACAACAAACACTTATAAAATCCATAAAATTTTACCTGTGAGGCACACCTTGAATATGTGTAAGAGAGACTGTGTGTGTGTACACAGAGGGACAGCATTCATACTGAAGTCCTGGTCTGTGGTCATACTGAGCCATTAGAGTGTCTGTGTTAACCTAATATCAGTATATGTAATTATATTGTCTTCCTAATTTGCTGATGGACTTTCAACTGGAAGTGGTGAACACCGGATTCTTAAATAACTCCACATCATTAAAGTCGCCTACAGTAACACAGAGATTGTTTTCCTGTAAGCTACATTAGATGACTCAGTCCCAGAGTATTTGGAACAATTGTGAGATAATGTTCTGAAGAGAGCTGTGGCAGGATTGTGTTTGGTCTGCATGGCACTTACAATTTATCTTCATAGACCAAGGGAAAAAACTCTAGATACAAAATGTGGATATGTAGTGGCTCAAATAGAATATATATGTTAAAATTCTGAAATTTAGATTTTTTAAAGAATTTAAAATTAAGATAGGACATGATAATGTATTTACCTAGAATTTATTATTTTACATAATTACAATGAGTAATGCAAGCTCTTCAAGGATGGAAGCTATGTCTCATTAGTAATAATGGCAGTGACAACTTGTATAGTGCTTACTCTTGGGCCCCAGGCAGTGTGGGGCAATGTGCTGTTAATCCTCACAACAGTCCAGAAATTGCAGTTCAAAGAGGTTAAATGACTTGCCCAGAGAACTGGTGCAATTTGAAGCCTTATCTCTCTGACTCCTAAGTCTGTCCTCTTTCCACAACAGACCTGCTCCCTTTATCTTTTTGTCCCCACTAGTCAACACAGTATGTAGTTCAGAGATAGATATTCAAACAAGTTTGTAGCTATTGATTAAAATAGCCTTGAATCACAAATTTAACAGCTCTGCATGAAAAGGAAACAATATAGTCTATTGGGTTGATCACTATGACGGTCAATCCATGTTTGTTGATTGCCACACAACGATGAGTTACCAAATAAATGATTATTCTAGATGCTGAGCCACCTGAATCGGCTTGACACTGTGCAGTGTGACTGATTGCCTAGCAATCAGCCATTGAATGGCACAACCCATCTCCTATGTAAATGCAGCCTTAAAAGGGCCTGATGTACCAAGTCATTATTTTCCTTTTTATGAAGGCAATGGTGTTTCAGGAAGGGGAAATAGAAGTCAGCATAAGTTCTTTCTCATAAGGAAAGTGATAACCTGGTTGAGAGAGGCAGGCTGAATCTGATGAATCTATGCATAGAATATGCAGATGCATAGGGCTGATTAAAAAATAATCCCACTTGAATTGTAGATTGTTATTAACACAGGATGATGGCCACAAAAGGTGAATGAATAAATAAATGAATGAATAAATGATATATAAACAAATAATGAAAATAGTAACCTAAACTAGTCATAGGCATTGTCAACTGACATCCAATAATACAATTGCAAAATGAACTTGTCAGGCGAATAAGTACACATAGGCCAATGGCACACAATGGCTATTAATATTTCAAATTGGCTGATGATATCTGGTTGTTTAAATTAAGCCTTCTTTTTCCTCTCAATGGCTTCCTGCTTCACTTGAATTGATATAAACTTTAAATTCAGACTTAAAAACCTACTATGTATCTGTGTGTTATGTTTGTATGAGAGAGAGAAACAGAGTGGGAGAGAAAGAAAGAGAAATGCTAGCCTGAAGATGTGCTTCTACAGATACACTATCAATTTTTCATAACCCTGTGCCCTTTCTGGTAGCTTACAGCCCTGATCACACAGTTTGGAGGTACACAAACTAGAGTCTTTTTATCCTAGCAAGAAGCAGCTGCTAAATCTCTCCTCTCTTCCTGAATAGAAATAGGTAAGAGGAAAGACAGGCTCGATAGTTCTTAACAGGAGGTGTTACAGCCCTCTTAGGGGGTGTTTGGAAATTTGTGGGGACCTTGGAGTTGCAACAATGACAGGGAACACCAATGACATTTAACGAATGGCAGCCAGGGAAGGAAAACATTCTGCAATATACATCACAGCTTTCCAAAGGGAAGAATTTTCCATGCAAAATGACAACATCACTGAGAAATACTAGCCAATTCCCTTTTGGAACATCACAGACCACTTGCACAATATCAGAAAGGAAAACTAAACTCCAGCCATAATTACATATAGGGAATATGTCAGGATTTGGCTAGAAAAATTTTCCTGATTTAAAGCAAAGAAAATTCTTTATGGCAAAGAAAAGAAATAAACATTATTTTGTCATTATTCCAACAATAACGTCTTAACTCTTCTGAACATTAGGAACAGCACCTCTGAGTTTCCACAGGCTTCAAAAATTTCAAAAGAAACAAACACTAAGACCCTGTTTTATTCAAGAACAATCCCCTGCTTAGACAATAAGCTTGGTTGAGCATGTAGATTACAAAAGGGATCCAGGTAGGTTGCAAAACTCACTTGAAGGTGCTGTAAAATGTCTCCTTCCTCCTACCCTCAGTCTTGGGGGAAATTGTGGTTCTTGTGAATTTCTGGAAAACAATTAATGTTGTTCACTATGCAGGTGGGCTGAGGATTTTAGCAGATGGCAACAGGATGGCTATAAAAGAGGAAAGAGCTCTTGCAGATGGTATACTTACTCCTTTCTGTGTTTTTCATTTTGGAGGGGGAAGGAAGGGAGGTAGTTGTAAGACAATGCAATAATTCTGCAAATTTCCAAAGTATTTATTCCCATACATTTTCTGAAGTCATCACATTATTATCTTTCATCAACATACTGCAGAGGACAAATAAAGCAGGAAATGAGAAGAGGACAATAGGAAAAATTCTTCAATATGTACAACTATAAATTCACCATCCTCTAGAATTACCCTTTGTGAACTTGATACTTGTTAATGCAGTAAATTTTCCCTGTATTTTTCTTCTCCAAGTGAAATAAGCTAATTACTGTAACTTTTTCTCACAGGCTATTTTTCTCAATGCTGTGCAATTATTTTTTGGTGCTTGACTTCTAGCTACATCTAGAAGTCTTCTCTGCTCATCCTCTGATTCTGAGATACTACAAGTTGGTCACAATAGTCTGATAATGGCTTTCAAGGTAGCAGCTGCCTTCACTGGTGTTCTCCTGTTAGATGACAACACCATCTCTCTTGGCAGTCTTATCCAAAGAAAAGAAGGTAGTTAATGAAGACACTCTGGGCAGCTTCTGACACAGCGTGGGCACAGGTTTCTCACCATAATGAGCAGTCACAATTATTAATTGGGCTGCAGATCTCTGAGTCCTCCAAGCCTACTTCTTCAGTTCCTTTGACATTGCAAAGATGGCAAATGGCAACTTTCTGTAAAGTATTATCTCTATCTCCCACAAATCTGATCCTGGGAAGTCAATCCCCAAGTATTGATACCTGTTCCCTTTTCCTATGCCGACTTTGGGTAAGTGGTCCCAGAGCATTTCCTCTGCCTGCATTTTGACATTAGAAAGAGTAGTGAATGATACAGGCCTTTGAGTGAGGTTGATGTCCTTTCATTACTACTCAAATGATTCACATATTCATCTGTCTATCATCAGTTTAGTAAATATACATTGAGAAAATACTGTGGGCAGATCTTGGGATGGTTACTAGTGACAAGGCAAATAGATCAAGTTGTGGCCATAAAGGAGCTCTGCTGGAGGAAGACAGATAAGGAAGTTAGAATTACAATGATAAGTTGGTGAGATGATAAAGATGTTCATTAGTTTGGTTGAATCTTTCTACAGCATATACATAGATCAAAGCATCACATTGTACCCCATAAATGTACACAATTATTGTCAATTAAAAATAAATTTAAAAAAAAGAATTACAATGCAATATAATAGGTATGTTAGTTTAAAAATATGTAAGGTCCCATGGGAACACTATTTTGGCCTGTTGGGTCAGAAAGCTCATACAGTAAGTGATCTTTAAACAGAGTCATGAAGAATAATTAGCAGTGACTCCATCAGGGAATACAAAAATAGGAAAAGAGTGCCATGGAGAAGATGGAGCCCATGCCAAGGCACAGGAATATAAGAGAACACTTCAGAAGCATCAGGCAGGTAGGAAAACTGTGAATACAGGTGCGATGTGGCAAGCATGAAGCTGGAAATAGAGAAAAATGTCAGAAGGAGTTAGGACTAAACTAGAAGCTAATTAAGAGCTGGCACAGCAAACTAGCACCCAGGTCCTAGTCACTAAGTGGCCTTAGTTTAGGGAACTTGGGTTCAGAACAGGGAACTATGGTGCAATGAAACAGACGTTACCTTCCTGACAGTTTAGCTGTGATATCTCTGCATTATAGTGAGACAGTATGGAGAGGGCTACTGTCTGGTAGACAAAGGGCTTAGTTTTCATTAAAAGGTCCCATTTCTTCAATCTACTAGAGAATAAACACAGGGATTTAAGTGGTTCCTTATGGAGGACACTTGTTGCTTTGGCCACCCAGCATCCATTCCCCTCCTTTTCTGATACTGCCATCCCCATTTTCTTTGGAGAACTATCCTGTGCCCACTTGCAGCCCCTCTGTGGTCCCATTTCTATTTCCAGAGATGACGTCTGTCACTCAGCTTAATACACTGGCACACGACAGTGACTGCCCACAGTGACTGGCTCTGAGATATGCACACGGCCCAGGCTGGTTCAATCAGGATGAATCCTGGGGCTTATTAAAGAGCTGTCAGAAAGATTTGTTCATTTATGTCCATTGGACCCCAGTGTGGAAACGTTTACAGGCTGAAGTTATTGACAGCAATCCAGCAACTTTGGGAAACTTGAGAATGAAGTCAACACAATAGAAAGCAAAGCCTGGAGATTGGGAGAAACTAAGTCTTCCCGACATGTTTGGAGCCTGCTGGATCAAGTCACAACCGAATCTCAGCTTACTCTAGAAATGTGTGTCAACAAAATTCCCACTTTATTAAAACCAGCTTGAGTTGAGTTTTACATTATTTTATACTGAAAAAATATACATGCTGATATAATGCTGACATTTTGTTATGAAGACTGCCTCTTTAAAAACATAGTGTATTAAAGGATAGAATATGCTAAATGTTAAACAGGTGGAGAGTCACGAAACAAGATCCATAAAACCTGTATTCCAGGAGGGATCTGCCAGTTACTGGTTTGGGGCAAATTACTACATCTGATTTGAGCCTCAACTTTTCTACATATAAAATATAGATAATAATTCTGACCTCCTCCCCATATCATAGCCTTGCTTGAGATGAAAATTGAACAAAATTATGAGAAAGTAACTTATTAAATTCAAAGTGCTAAATGAATGAAATGGCTACTAAGATATTAACATTGTTTTTGGTAAACCTTCAAATATGTCAATTTTGCATTATAAATCAGTTCCATTTTTCCCAGTTGTCTACAATAGGTCTAAGGATGTTGATAATCTAACCCGCATGTGCTGTAAAGCTAAATGGCAGTCAGCATTACCTTAGGTCAGGAGCCAGCTAAGCTTGAAAACATGCCGTGCCCATGGTAACACATTAATTGGCTTTATGTTGACTGTTATTTGGGCCAAGAAAGAAAATTCTAGAAAGCTAGGTCTAGTATCTACTTCAACCCGAAAGAGGTCCAAAAAAAAATTCTCTAATAAACAAAACAAAACAAAACAAAACAAATCTAATTAACTTTGCCTTTCAGGTTGTTAACCACATTTTCCCATTTCACCTGGTTGTTGTGGTGACCTACACAGTGTGAAAAATTTGGTTGATCTGCAATGCAGTTTCAAAGTTTTGTTTCAGTCCCCAATCCTAAATACATGGCCTGTCAATAAGGACTACAGAAAGCCCGTATCTACTTACCCATTGTCTTTTTGAACAACCAATCCATGCAGTTGATCACCTAGTCTATTCCTGGGGATCTCCCAGATGCCCAACAGCTTAGCAAGTCATTCAGGCCACCTTAGTCTTCCTGCACTCTGAACTGGTCCTACCCATTCATCCCTCTCCATCATTCTAGTCAGAAGGTCAGTATCCCAGCCATGTTGGAATTCCTGGACACTAAAGAGAACAGCCACACAGCTCATTTAGTCTCTTCTGATTGGAATGTCCTTTTCACTAACCCACACATTGCTGTTCTCTGCCTACTAAGTCCTGTTCTTTTTGTTTCTTTAGTAACAGATCTTAAAAGTTGAGATGTTTATTGGCCTTTGACAGATAATAATAAGACTAAGTAAAATTGGTTAATATAAGAAAAGTACTGTCCCACCCTATCTTTTGTTTTTCCGCCTCTAATAGAAGCAAGGGACAAAGAAATATTTCTTTATTTAGAAAAAGAAATCAGACCAAGATCAATAGAGAATAAGAAGGAACTGCCTGTGCCTTCACGCTGAGTACACAATAAGGAGTAGTGGAGACTGTGGAGAACTAAAAACCACACATCCTTTCTCAGGGGGCAGAGAACTAGGAGATCTAGACTATTGCTGCTCTCAGGTAATGTGTTAACAGGTCTTTTCATTTTTAAGAGAAGCCATAAATCTTTATTGCTATGTGAAATCTGAGAAGTTGGGATCGGACACGTTCATGTTTTTTTGGTTGAATCAAGCCCAAGGGCACAAACTTGTAAATCTCAGCCTCATGATCTTGTTCAAATATTGGATTTTTTGTGATGCCTCCTCTTACTCCCCTAACCCAGTAGAGTGCTCCCCCACTCCCCATTCATGTGCTGATCAAGAGATTGCAATCAGCCGCC
Source organism: Lepilemur ruficaudatus (assembly GCA_963574885.1). Lineage (NCBI taxonomy): Eukaryota > Metazoa > Chordata > Mammalia > Primates > Lepilemuridae > Lepilemur > Lepilemur ruficaudatus. The sequence continues at coordinate 65,334 of CAUYRT010059555.1, read as the reverse complement.
ATCTTGAAGTATCAGTGACAAGGTGGACTTAATATAGAGCACAGTCACATATGGGGGGGGCAAAGGGGGAACTGCAGCCCACACTCTGTGTGCTGTGCTCCCCTCAGCCCACCTGATTTCAGCACAGCTCCGACAGAAGTTTGATGCATATTTCCAGCATCCTATCTTAATTGTACTCCATGGCATCTGATTTTCTGCCTCACAGCTTTCATGTAGAAAGCTCCTCAGCCAATGTAGGCACAGCCCCCACATGCAGGGCAGTTAGATAAATGCCTCAACTAACCTATTCTTTGATTGAACAATTCTGCTTCTAGCAACTTCTATGCTTATCACACTGTTTATATGGATGGGTATTTAAAGAAAATTACTACTCCAGATAATAAACATCGTCTTCTATGGTATGGTTCTTCTTCTAATTCCATGACACAGTTGTAAGAAAAATGATAATGCTTTTCCAAAAACACTACAGCAGTTTTTGCTCAAAGTCTGTTCTTACAGGATGCTCTCTTTTTGTTCTAGGCAGGGTCATTTTGGTGATAGTTTTTAGCCAACCAGCACTAAGGCAAGAACTTACTCTTAACTAGGAAGACCTGTACCCAAATGCAGATGCTACAAATCTGGTGTTAAGCAGTCTTTTTAATAATAACACGGAGTTTTAATTGTGAAAAATGTCTATCTCTGGAGTACTTATTTTAATATTGACTGACTTTGTGTTTCCTCTGGTGGAAACACTAGATTAGGGTAAGGAAACAACTGAAATAAAGAAAACCTCTCTGAGAAGGATGATCAGATCCCACAATCCGGCAGTAGGCCAAAGGTTAAGCCAAAGATGACCAGAACGCCAGTAAGAGGTTGTGGACACTGGATGTGAAGAGCTGATGTATCAATATCTAATATCCAGTTTGAAGAGTTTCCCTTCACTGCCTTGAATTTAACTTATCTCATCCTCAAATCTTCATAAAGATCATGTCAAAAGACAACCTTTTACTGTGAGATAGGAGTGTGCCATCACAGCATGCGGGAGAGGTGATGTGGAGACAACTGGATGGAGCCAGAACTGAGGGCTGGCATGAGCAGAGCACAGCCACACCCAGGATGGTATTCCTTATGGGCTGAATTGTGTTGCCCAAAAAATGTTGAAGTCCTAACGCCCAGTACCTGTGAGGTGGCCTTATTTGAAAATAGGGTCTTTGCAGACAATCAAGTTAAATATGAGATCCTAACTATATATATTACATTATAATGTAATATAATTAGGACCTCATTGTGCTGAGCCCTAATACAATGAGTGGTCTGCCTAGAAAGAGGGAAATTTGGACCCAGAGACAGACAGTCATAGAAGAAAGATGATGTTAAGTTATAAGGAGAATGCCATATAAAAGTCAAGGAACACCTGAGATTGTCAGAACCTGGAAGAGGTTTGGAACAGATTCTCTCACTGCCCTCAGAAGGAACCAACCTGCCCAACACCTTGATTTTGAACTCTTGGCCTTCAAAATTGTAAGACAATAAATATTAAATAAAAACTAATAAAATTAAATTATATTAAAAATAAATACATAAATATTCCTTTTGCTTTAAACCACACAGTGTGTGGTATTTTGTTAGGGCAGCCTCAGAAAACTGATACAGTACTCCTCTAGTGAACCACAGAGATAACTGGGCACAGAATTGGATTCTTGCAGTTACACAGGAGGGATCCTCAGATTATTGTAATTTAGATATTAAAAGTAAGGGTGAGAAACTTAGGAACACTCAGAAAACAGATGACTCTCTATACTGCTTTCAGAGTGGTGCACTGCAGCTCTCTCATTGTATCACAGGAGTCAGTTCTGTGAACCAGCTGGAATTAAACTCCTCATGGCATAGAAAATAATATAATACAACATAAACTTCTTCTTGGTCAATTTCACCCTCTCCTTAGTACCTTGCAGACTATTAGCACTTCACATCAAATAACTATCCCATCAGTTACACCTATGTCAAAGCTTTCTATATTGGGGACTTACAAAAATACCCAGTCCCTCTGATTCCAAAAGTAACCAAAGGTGCCTGCCCTCAGAAGATCCAGGGCAAGGAAAATAATCCATTGACAATCTTGAAAGAGTGTTGTTAAGAAAGGAGTGAGGTTGTTCAGGGTGCTTGGTGGTCTGGAGGTAATGTTGAGCACATTCTTCTAAAGCCTGCTTTTTCCACTTGACAATAGATTATGAACTTTTCTTTGTGTTAATAAATATTTTTCTACAACATGAAGTTTAATATGTGCAGAGAGTCCATCTTCAAGAAGACATTCTATAATTCATTTAACTAATCCTCTATTCCTGAGTCAAGTCAATGGAGAAATCAAAATAGTGTGTTGGGCCTAGAGGCATGTATGCCTGAAAGATGAACTCTATGATCAAGCATCTGTTTCAAAGTCTTTTATGTCTCTACATGGCACTTCCTTTGTCTAGAAGAGTGCCTCATGGAATCCCATCTCCAGTATGTGGGCATTTCTAGGACACTGAAAAAAAATCTGTCACTCTATCAAGTTTCTAAACGTATCACCCATCCATTCATTCATTAAACAAACATTTATTTTGCACTTAACATGCTAGACTACCCAAGTGACCATCAATATACGAGTGGATTAATAAAACATGGTATATGTTTACCGTGAAGTACTACTCAGCCATAAAAAAAAAAAATGGTGAACTACCTCTTATATTACCCTGGATGGAGCTGGAGCCCATTCTTCTAAGTGAAGTATCACAAGAATGGAAAAACAAACACCACACATACTCATCATTAAATTGGTACTAATTGATCAACATTAATGTACACATATGGGAAGTAACATTCGCTGGGTGTTGGGCAGGTGGAAAGAGTGAGGAGGGGATGGGTAAATTCACACCTAGCCGGTACAGTGTGTGCTGTCTGCGGCATGGGCATGCTTGTAGCTCTGACTCTGGCAGTGCAAAGGCAATTTATGTAACCAAAGCATTGTACCCCTGTAATATTCTGAAATTAAAAACAAACAAACAAAAACATGCTAGACACTGCTCTGGACTTGGTAATATAGCAACGAACAAGACAGATACAGTCTCTGCTTTCTGGCACTTTAAAATCCAAGTAGAACACACAAATAAAAAAGATAAATTCAACTACTTGCTATGAAGGAAGTAAAACTGGTGAAGTGAGACAGGCTCTCACTCTGTCACCCAGGCTAGAGTGCAATGGTGTGATTATAGCTCATTGTAGCCTCGAATTCCTGGTTCAAGTGATCCTCCTGCCTCAGCCTTCCAAGTAGTTAACACTACAGTCACACACCACCACACCTGGCTAATTTTTTTTTTCAAATTTTTGTAGAGATGGGGGTCTCACCATGTTGCACAGGCTGGTGTCAAACTCCTGGCCTCAAATGATTCTCCCAGCTCAGCCTCCCAAAGGTCTGGGCTTACAGGCGTGAACTATCACACCGAGCCAAGAAGGTACTTTAGATGGAGCAAGAGGAAGTAGCTTGTTAAGTGAGACCTGAAAAGGAAAATAGCTATCCCTGTCAAGAGCCATGGAAAAGGTATCTCATGCAGAGGAAATAGGTGGAGTAAAGGCATGATGTGGGGAAAAAGTGTGACAGGTTCAAGAAATAAATGTTAGCCAGAGTGGCTGGATATAGAGTGATATAGTAGGTGATAAAAGAAAGAGTTTGAAAAAGTAGGCAAGTGTGGGGTCCAGGATACAGGTAAGGCAGAGGACTTTATTTTGAGTACTGTGAGCTGCTGATTCAGAAGATTTTAATCGGGAGTGTTACATATTAACTCCATTTTAAGAAGACTGCTCTGGCTCTGGGGGGAAGCATGGATTATAAAGAAACACCAGAGGAAGCAGAGAGAGCCCAGATAGCAGGCTACTGCTGTAGTCTAGTTGAGAGAATTGTTGCTAGCTTTGAATGAGTAGAAATAGATAAAAAGTGAACTGGCTCGAGATATATTTTGATGATAGAATAGGCAGGGCATACTGATAGAGATAATAAGGGTGAGTTCAAGGAACAAATCAATGGTGATAACATTTTATTATGAAAATTTTCACACAGAAATTAAAGAATTGAATAGTGAATACTTATCTACTCACCATGTAGACTGTATAATTAAAACTTTATATATTTTATCATATAGATATCCATGTATCCATCCTATCCATATATCAATCCATGTTATTTTTTATGGTCTTGAGATGAAAGAAACAATACTTCACCCCATTTCTCTACTACAATATGCATATTATTAATTAGAATAAATATTTAGTTTTGGTTCTTCTATTTTTAATAGAAAAATTGTCATTCAATGAAATGCAAAAATCTTAGGTATATCATTTAGTGAGTTTTGAGAAATCATACACATATGTAAACCTAATTCAGGGTTTTTAAACCTCGATGCTTTTCTCAACTTTAGATAATTCTTTGTTGTGGAGTGGCTGTCCTTGAACATTGTAGGATGTTTAGCAGCATCCCTGACCTCTACCCACTAACTGTCATTAGTACTACATATTAATAGCTCCTTTTCCAGTTATGACTATAAATTTTTTCCATACTTTGCCAAAAATAATCTGGGGAGCAAAATTGCCCCCAATTAATAACCACTGCCTTAACTCTAATCAAAATATAAAACATTACCATCATCCAGAAAGTTTCCTCCTGTGCATTCTCAGCAAATCCCTGTATCTAATATTCTGAATTTTTTGCCACCCAGATTAGTTTTGCATATTCTAGAACTTCACATAAGTGTAGAAATATTGTATATGCGCTTTTGTGGAAAGCCTTTTTCAGTAAGCTTAACATTTTTGAGATTCATCCATGCTGTGTTTATCAGTAGTTTATTCCTTTTTAATGCTAAGCAGTATTCCATTATGTAACTATACCTGAGTTTGTTTAGCCATTTGGTTGTTGATGGACAATTGGGCTGTTTCCAGTTTTATGTATTATGAATAAACATGATATGAACATTCTCATATAATTACTTTTATGGACATGTTTTCATTTCTCTTGGCCAGGAGCAGAATTTTTGAGTCATAGGGTAGATGTATATTGTTAAGAAATTGCCAGACCTTTTTACAAAGCCATTATATCGTGTTACATTCCCATCAACAATGTATGAGATTTCCAGTTGATCCATATCCTTGGCATCACTTGGTGTTGTCAGTGATTTTAAATTTAGACATTTCAGTGGGTGTTTAGCATATATCATTGTGAATTATTTAATTTGTATTTCCCTGATGATTCTAATGTTGAGTGTTTTTTCACATGTTTATTGGTCATTTATATAATTTTCACTGCAAGGTATCTGTTTAAACTGCTCATTTTAAAAATGAAGTTGTAGCTTTATTGTTAACATGATTTCTTTATATATACTGAATATAAGTCCTTTGTCAGATATATATTTTTATGAATATTTTATGCAGGTCTGTGGATTACTTATTATATATTAATAGTGTCTTTTGATGAGCAGAGATATTTAATTTTAGTAATATCAAATTTGCCAAATATATTTTTTATAGTTACAATTTTCTATGTCCTATCCAGGAAACTTTTACCTAATCTTCAAAGTCCCAGGGATATTCTGCTGTATTTCTTCTAGAATCTTTATTGTTCTAGTCTTTATGATTAGGTCTCAGATTTATCTCAAGTGATTCTTTTATGTTGTGAGGTATGGGTCAAGGTTTATGGTTTTTTTAGGTAGATATCCAGTTGTTCTAGCACATTTCATTGAAAAGATTTTCTTTTTCCTATTACATGGCTTTGGTGACTTTGTTGAATATCAAACAAAATTATATCAGGGGTCTAAATCTGGATTTCCTAATCTGTTCCATTGATATATTTGTAAACCTTTTGCCAGGACTAAACTTTTTTGACTACTGTAACTTGACAGCAAATCATAAGGCCTGGTTAAGTCCTTCAACTTTGTTCTTCTTCAAGATTTCTTTGGATATTCTTGCTCCTGTGCATTTCCATATAAATGTTAAAATCAGCCTATTAATGTCTTCAAAAAAATCCTAGTGAATTGGTACTGAGATAGTATTGAATCTATAGATTATTTGGGGGAGAATAAGCATATTAATAGTATGTCTCCTAATCAATGTACATGGTATATTTTTCCATCTATTTCTCTCATTTTTTTTAGCAGTGTTTAACAATGTTCAATGTAGAGGACTCACATGGTTTTGTTAAACTTATTCCTAAGTATGTTATGCTTTTTGACTCTTTTGTAAATGGAATTATTTTAATTTTATTTTCCTGTTTTATGCACTTAAATATGGGAAATGCAGTTGGTTTTTGTATATTGACCTAGTACTATGAGATATTGCTAAATTCACATATTACTTGTAGCAGCTTTTTTGAAGCTTCATTAGGCTTTTCTACTTTGACAGTTATACCATCTATGAATAAAGATATACTTAATTTCTTTCTTATCTGAGTGTCTTTTATTTTCTTGTCTTATTGCAATGACTAAGATTTCCACTAAAATGTTGATTGAAGTGGTAAAAATGGACATCCTAGCCTTGTTTATGGTCTGGGGAGAAAGCATTCAATATTTCACCATCAGTAATGATGTTAACTCTTGGTTTTTTACAAATGTCTTTTATCAGAATGAGAAAATTTCTTCCATTCCTAGAATGCTGAGAGCTTTTATCAGTGAATGGGTGTGAATTTTATAAAATGATTTTGTTCTCCATCTATGAAGATGATGATACATTTTTTCGCCTTCATTCTGTTAGTATGGTCAGTTACATTGATTGGCTTTTTAATATTAAGCCAAACTTACATTCCTTGGATAAACTCTACTTGATATTATCCATTTTATGTGCTATTGGATTTTATTTACTAATATTTTGTTAAGGGTTTTCATATCAATGAGGCACATTTGGTTGTAATTTTATTTTTTGTAATATCCTTGTCAGGTTTTCCTATCGAGTTTTTCATAGCTTCTTTTTTTGAAATTGTGACAACTGGCTAAATAATATTAATATTTAGAGTTAAGTTGGGGAGAAGAAGGCAATAAAAAACAGAAAAAAATAGCCTTACAGGATTCGGAAAAGCAGAGTTTGTTGTTTTATAGAACTCAAGAGAGGAACGTTTTTCATATTGAATGCTGCTGACAGTTCAGTAAGATGTCGACAGAAAAGTGACAATGAATTCAGCAACATGAAGATAATTGGTGACATTGATATGAAACTTTTCAGGAGAGTAGAGATGAAGTAGAATGAAGGTAGATTAGAGTGAGTTGAAGAAAGAAAAGGAAGTGAGGGAAAGGAGAAGGCTAGTACAACCAACTTGCTATGGAATTTTTTTCTGTGAAGAGTAGCAGATAAATAGGGCAGCAGCTGGAAAAGATGGAAAGTCAAGAAACATTGAGAAAGAATATCCATTTAGTTTCCTGCTTTCAAGGTAAGTAAGTAGGACAAAACAGAACAGAGGAAAATTTCAACTTAAAATATTCGTGATAATGGAGAGAGCTATGAAGTAGGGATCAGACCATGGTTCTGTTTCCAGCTTTAAAAATAACCAACTACATGACCTGGAGTGGGTCATTTCCTTTTATTTGAGCTTTGGTTTTCTCCTGTGAAAACTGATGTCTTTCAGAATAAATACTTTAAAAGACAGTTTAAATATTCCTCAACTTCTGTGACTTCTCTGACAAGTCTCACAATGAAACCAGTCTCTAATTTGCCATTCTTACATCTTAAAATGTATGGTAATTTTGTTTTATTGACTGTGTCTGTTACTTGTTTGGCTTATTTGCATCATGTAAGTAGTAGTATTGAACTGGAAGGCCAAGTGTCCTTAATTACTCCACAAAAGCAGCTATATAGAGAGTGAGAATTCCAGCCATGTAAAAACAAGCTGTAAAGAGGGGAGATCAGGCCAGCATGAGAAAGTTCCACTGAGAGAGTGAATATAGAGCAAAGAGAATTTTCTAAACAGAGGAAATATAGCCACAAATGCTTTTTTAGGTCCCTTGTTGTCTCCATAAAAAGTTGGAAGGGAAATGTTAGGGGTACTTGAAGGTTAATCACAATCATCCAATCACATTGTGGTAGATGAAACACATTTGATCAACCGTAATAACTAGTCACTAAAATATCTAGACCACATCAAATTATCTTGTTTGTTAAGATAAATGTACTGGATTAGCCATTTTACTAAATCCATGAATTGATGTTTAACTAATTAAACTTATTTCTTCTAAAAGAAGTGATTAATCATGTTGATGCTGTAGTGTCAAGTAAATAGTATGAGTTGATTTGGAGAGGAACAAACAGTAAATAGAGTTTTCTGCAAATAATGTGTACATTTAAATAGATTCAGAAATCAATCCATCACCATGGATGCATTGAGTTTCTAAAAATTACTAGACACTGGACGAAAAACAAAGAAATATAGAGAAAATTATATCTGCCCTTAAGTAGCTTCTAGTTGAACTGAAGATATAGAAAATAATGGTGAATATATTGAATAGAATAACTTCATGCCTGATTGGGGGAAAGACTAGAAAATAGTAGTAATGCCGAAGAAATGGGATATTACAGGGCAAGGGAAGTCAGAGAAGGCTCATCAAAGATGTGGATTTAACCTACATTAAAAGTAGAATTGAGAATTAGAGCACATTTGGTTTAAAGTGACAGAATCCAATATGAACTATATTAGGCATTAGGTGGAATTTGCAGAAGGTAAAAGTGATTAAAAGAAGAAAAAGGGCAACAAAATTGGTGGGTACACAAGCACCTTCAGGACCCTTTCCCTTTTTGTTCTCACATCTCCTCTTAGTTTCTCAGCTTGAAGTGTTTCAACTCATTTTCAATGGAGGATCAGAGAAGTCATTGACATGAATCTTTTCAAGGGGTTCAAGTAGGGTGGAACAAATGTAGATCACAGTGACTTGGAAACTGAAAATCACAAAACGGTGCACCTGACCAACCAAAGTATGTGAATAGACCAGAAAGGGCAAGTATATTGTTTTTCCACGTACCTCAAATTTCATTACGTGGAAGAACCTTATTCCTTTGCCATCCAGATACCTGGAGGAGAAATTAAATGATAGGGAAAGCCTTCAGTTAAGGAACAGGAAAAAGAAACCATTAAATGTAACACAGAAGGAGCAATTAGTGAGACAGAAAAAATGACCAATTTTAACATAAACTTACAGTAGCCAAGGCCAGAAGAAAAATCATCAAATTTGAGTCCAGTTATCAGAGGCATGAATTAAAAAGGAATACAGAAAAGTTCAGGGATAAAATAGTCTTTTAAAGTAGATTGGAGGCAATTGATGTCAAACCGAAAGGAATTAAAAACTAAGTGAATTAAAAGAAGATGGAACTTCATCTTCCAGCCATGATGGAGCAATTAGTACCAGACCAGCCCTACTGTCATTAAAGAGTGGTGTACTGGTAAATGCTGAGCAACCAGAGATTAACACTACAGTGCTCAAATGGTGGTGGTGTCCACCAGGGTTTCGGGGGTTGAGGGGGTAGACCCACATCTGAGGGATGTGGAGAGCATTGTGATGGTGAGGGGCATGCTTGAAATGCAGTTGGGGATGGGAATTAGGGGACTTAATAGAGGGAAGGAAATCTAAAACTGATTTATGTGAATAGCTATACAACTTGGTAAATTTACTAAAAATCATTTAATTGTCCACTTAAAATGGAGTAATGGCATGGAATGTAAATTATACTTCAAAAAATTTGTCAAAAAAAAAAGCCTGGATTTGTAACATTTGCCTGTTTTCATGACATGCATACTCCCCATTTGGCTGATTTCAACCTACCAATGGCTTAACAACTGTCTGTCAGTATTTCTAAAAATTTAAAAGTTGCTTCTCAAGAGCTGGGATGACCTTGCTCCAGCACACCATAAATTGCTACAAAACTGAGGAAAATATTAAAAGAAAGTATTTTTAGGCATTAGATAAAAAGGGAAGCCCACAAGGCGAGCACCATGTGTGCCACTTACCACCCCATCCTGCTGTCCACCTGTGAAAATTTCTCAAAACAGGTGGAGCTGGAATCCAAATGCTCAGCCCCTTCAGCATTCTGCCCGGGCTGAGGATCTGGGGGATGGAATCTGACGGCCACCCTAGTAAACAGGAGGGACCTGAGCAAAGTGAGCTCTAGAGCTCTATGTCAGGTGCCCCCATGGGTCCTTGGCTGAGGACTAGATTGCCCATGTGCAAGAAAAGACCACAGGAGGCTTGTAAGAAAGTGATTGTTATGGGGCAAAGAGCAGAATAGAGATACTAGAAGTCAAGCTGAGCTAAGACACTAATATTAGAGTTCTAGACTAGTTAGAATGGAGAAACCTCCTTAACACCCTGTTAACAACTCATTAGCACTCAGCAGACAGCTCACACTTCAAAAGGGCCATAAATTAGCAGTAAGGGATGACATCTTTAAAATGTTGGAGAAAAAAATCAGCCCAGAATTCTATATCCAGACAGCAAACATTTCCTTCCAGGATAAGAGTGAAATAAAGATATTTTCTTTAAAAAAAAAAATTTGAGAAAATCTGTTGCCTACACACTAACACTACAAGAAATACTAAAGAATATTCTTAAGATTGAATGGAAGTGATACTAGATGGGAACTCATATCTATAGAAAATGAAGAAATGGAAATGGTAAACATGTGAGTAAATATGAGAACTTATTATTTTCTTAATTTTTTTAAAAAACAACTTACTGATGAAAGCAAAAGCAACAATATTATAAGGTAGGTTTCTAACATATATACAAATAAAACATTAGAGCAAAGGATGTTTGTTCATTACAACTACTTCTAGTCAATGTCATTCTAGAATCTGCAGCAATAAAATACAAGAAAAATAACTAAAGAGCATAGGTATTGGGAAAGAAGAAGTAAATCTGTTTTATTTATAGATGGCATGATTATTTACATGGGAAGTCCTAAGGAATACACACACACCTCACCCCACCCCCACCGCCAAAGAAACCTAAACTTAATACGTAAAATTTGTATGGTCACAGGATACAAGGTCAATATATAAAAATTAATTGCATTTCTATGTACTAGAAAAAACAACTGAAAAATAAAATTTTAAAAGGATATTTATAATGGCATCATAAAACATAAAATTCTTAGGAATACATTTAACAAAAGATGTGCAGGACCTTGATTCTGAAAACTACAACATATTTCTGAGAAAAAAATTAAAGAAAATTTAAATATAATAAATACCATACAATATTTATGGATTGGAGGACTCAATATTAAGAAGTCCAGTCTTTTCAAATTGATCTATAGATTCAATTAAATTCTAGTCAAATTATATTAGGCATTTTGATAGAAATTGACAAGCCTATTTGAAAATTTATATGGAAACTTAAAGGACCTAGAATAGCCTAAAAAATATTGTAAAAAAAGAACAAAATTAGAGGACAGACACTGTCTAATTCAAAGACTTACTATAAAGCTACAGTATTCAAAATATAGTACCAGAATTGCCTAAATAATATTGTAATAATATTGTAAAAAAAAAAAAAAAGAAGAACAAAACTAGAGGATAGACAGCAGACAGTATCTAATTCTAAGACTTACTATAGTGCTATGGTATTGAAAACATAGTACTAGCATAGTAAAATAGTAGAACAGAATAGAGTAGCTTAAAGTATAGCAAACATGAACACACGCATCTTCAATTGATTTTTGACCAAGTTTCCAAGGGAAAAGTCAGTCTTTTCAACAATTGATGTTGGAATAAATGGAAACAAATAGAACTAATGGGGAAAAAATGAAACTCAACTCTTCCCTTTCAACAAATATAAAATTGATTTAAAACAGATCATACACATATATAGCATGAAAAATTATAAATTTCTAGAAGAAAATATATGATAAAAACTTCACACTTTGGAATAGGCAAAGATTTCTTACAGTACAGAAACCACCAACCAGATATTTAGAAAAAGATAAATTGGATTGCATCAGAATTTAAAACTTCTGCTTTTCCAAAGATATGATTAAGAAATGAAAAGGCAATATATAACATCATGACTTTAGTTAACAACACTGTATTGCATACTTGAAATTTGCTAAAAAGGTAAAACTTTAGTATCCTCACCTCAAAAAAAAAAAAAGAAAAAGAAAAAGAAAACAGAAAAGAAAGGAAAATAGAACTATGGGAGATAAATATGTATAATTTTTATTTGCCACTTATGCCTCAACAAAGCTAAAAAAAAAAATGGAAAGGCAAGCCACAGACTGGGAGAAAACATTTGCAATACATATATCTAACAAAAAATATGTCACAGCATATTAAAGAAAATTCTTCTAACTCAATAAGATAAGCAAGACAATTTATAAAAATTGGGAAAAAATTTACCAAACGCTTCACAATAGAAGATACTTAAATGGTGAGTAAGCACATGAGAGGCTCAACATCACTAGTCACCATATTAAGAGCCCAACAAGATACCATGTCATTTGAATGGAGAAAATTAAAAACTGTTAATACAAAATTTAACATGATTATTGAACAACTAAAACATTATGCTGTATGGTTAGGATATGGTTAGGACATTATTGTCTGGAGTGTGAAATGGCATAGCCACTTTGAAAAACATTCTGGCAGTTTCTTGAAAAGTTAAACATATCCTAACCATACAGCATAATAAGTATTTCTCCAAGAGAAAAAATATATAACACATACACGAGATCTGTCCAGAAAGTATCCAGCCATTTTTAATATAATGAGAACGGTTTGCACAATATCAATGTAACCTGGCAGCCAAGGACAGTGGACTATGATGTACATGTGTAAACAATGACGACTTCACTATACTAGTCAGTGGGGCGCTAGACACCTTTGCGTGAGCATGTGCACTGTGTGGCTGTCACATTCAAAATGACTGAGCAAGCAGAGCAACAAATCTGCATCAGATTTTCCATTCAGCTTGAACCTTCCTCCGTGGAAACTATTCAGATGATTCAGAAGGCTTTTGAAGACTATGCAATGAATGTATCGCAAATAAAAGTGTGGCACAAATGCTTCAAAGATGGAGAATCGCTTTAAAGTGATCCACATCTGGAAGGCCTGCAACAAGCAGAACACCTGAGAATGTTGAACGGGGTACAGGTTAGGTTAAGAGACACTGGGAGAACTGTGTGGGGTCCCAAGGTGCCTACTTTGAGTGGGACTGGGGCATTATTGTCCTATGTACAATGTTTCTTGTATCTTGCATTTTCTTTAGTAAATGTCTCTATTTTTTATATTACATGGCTGGATATATCTCATCCATGAAAACTCTCGTAGATAACTGTCAATAACAGATTTATTGACAATTACTAAAAAGCTGAAAAACCCCAGATGTCCATCAAGAGTGAAAGTATAAGTAAATTGTATCTATTCATATAAAAATAAAATGTGTATATCTGTATAATAAAATGCTACTCAGCAACACAAAGAATGAACAAATGTTACATTCAACAACATGGAAGAATTTTTTAAATTAGGCAAGCAAAATAAACTAAACACAAAAAGTATACACTGAATAATTCCAATTTAATGAAGTTCTAGAACATGTAAAACAAATCTAAAGTGATGGGATCAGATCAATGTTTATTTGGAATAGGAAGTAGAGGGAATTGATTGTAAATGGGCATGAAAAAGTTCTCTGCAGTGGTAGAAATGTTCTTTGTTTGATTGGTGTGGTGCTTACATGGGCACCTATACCTACAAAACCTCATCAATCTGTACACTTATAATTTTTCATTTCATTTTATGTAAATTATGCCCAATTAAGTTCATTTTTTAAAAACGAAAAGTAGTAAGTAGTAAGCATAAGAAAAGCTACTATTTTTCAAGCACTTCATAAGTCTCAGACACAGGCTAGGGGTTTGTATTCCCATTCAACTCTTACAGCATCCTTCAAGGTAGTCATTACTACAAAAACTGAGGTTGAGGGCAGTGAAGTGACCCGCCCAGGGTCACACAGGAGAAAGCTGACCCATAGCACAGGACAGGGGAAGGATTACATGGAAAAGCAGAAACTGAAGTTACTAGAAGAACTGGAAGGAAGAATTAAAAGGTATCTACAGAGGCAAATATGTGTAAAAAGTAGGATTCAGGCAGATATGGGGGCTTTATGTCTGATTTCTTGGTGTTCTCAATTGAGTAGATGATGAGACCATCTGCTAAAGTGGGGCTGGAGCATGCAGGGAAATCTGAAGTGGTCCCAACAGAAATAATAAAGAATTGCTGGGCAGCCACAAGGACCCCTTTGAAGTAGGAAAAATTAAGCATGAAGTGGGCAGAGTCTACAGGACTCTGCCATTTTTTTCTGGCAGATTCTGCAAACTAAAAAGGGCGGTGATGAGATTAATGGTGGTCACAGCCCAAGAATGAGTGTGTAAACATGCCCCAGGCAGGAGTGACCTGGAAGCCTCTGGGAGTGGGTTGGTTTTTTTTTTTTTTTTTTTAATTAGCTGAAGTGAAAAAAAAAAAATCCCATGTCTAATCTCCCCCAGCTAAGGGGGAAAATTGGCAATTCTCTCTCTCTTTTTTAATTATAATATTTGACTTACTATGATTCTGTCAGACTGCTAAATTGGAAATGAAATAAAATATAGTAGGGGAGAAATTTTGGCTGAGCCAATTAAAATATTCCATAGGGAGTCTTTCCTGTCCAAGCAACATTATGAACCTCTGAATAAATTGGGTCTGGGCCCTGGTTTGTTATTTTTAATTTAGACTAATGGAGTGGATATAAAAGACTAACATGTGGGGCTTATTCTGTCATTTCCATCCTGATCAAAACTCCAATATGCCACAAACTGACAACACCTTCACCATATTTCCCCCTTGCTGCCAGTATTTGATCCATACTATGCCTTCCCTGACATGAAATCACAGTGATGTTTATTTATTTATTTCTAATAATGTTTATTGTGTATATTTAAGATACATGTATGTTTCTTAAGCATGTTTAAGACACATATATGCAGTAAAATGGTTACTACAGTGGAACAAATTGACATCTCCATCATCTCATGTAGTTACCCAATTTTCCCCCTGAGGCAAGAGCAGCTGTAATCTATCATGGAGGCATTTTGACCTCAGAACTGTCTGAATTCACCCCTTGGCCACTATCCCTTTCTTCTGTTTCTCTGTCAAGAACTCACACCACATATTGTTCATAGGTTCTATGCATGAAGATGGTTCTATAGTCAAATATGTTTGGGAAACATTAGGTTAAACACACGTACAAGTTTTTGCTGCAAACCTCTCAGAGACTTTAATGTTCTTCCGTGCACTGTGAATCTCCAAAGGTAAGATAAAATCGCTGATCACAGAACTCCTGTGGTTGTAGCATTACCTGAAATTCACCGTGGGAAACATTGACCTAAATTGTAGTAACTGCCCCCAGCTATCCTCTCCATCTCCCTTGTTTCAATCCCTATTGAATACCACTGTGGGGAAGGATCTCAAAACACTTCCTTGAGCTGGTCCTTGGTGCCCACACACAGCACATATTATGCCTCGTGCCTCATGCAGGCCCCTCACAGCATGAGCAGCAAAGCTCTCCTTACTCAAAAGTGGGAAACCGGTTCCAGCAGCGGCAGCCACACAGCCAACAGGGGTGAGTGATCACATGCTATCAGTGGCAAGGAAATCACTGTTTCCAGAGTGCAGGTGGCTTCTGAGGTTACATTTTAAGAGGAGTCGACCAGGATAAATATGAGGACAAGTGAAAAAAGCCTGAATGACCCCCACTTTGGGAAAAAGTGGAAAACCAGAGATCAGGTTATGTCTGATCATTGTTGTCCTGATTCTAAATCCTGTGGATTACATCCAGGCCAGCAGATAAGAAATGGGTTAGAGCCAGGACTAACAGGAATCACTAGCCCAAATCTTCTGAGCTGGCTTAGATCTACTATCAGCACAGAGATTTTCTCTCCGTAACCACTTTACTTCGTTTGAGAGGAATACAGACACCCTCCCACCTTAGATAACTAAAGCCAGGCAATTTCCACAATTGAGTCTTGAAGGCAGCACCAGTTGCTTAATATTGCACCCTCAAAAGAAGGGAGATTTTTAAAAATGTTTCTTTCCCTGTTTCTGTAAATATGCTCTTTTCTTTTAAAAATAGTGTGTCTAAATATGCTATATATAAACCACATGAATTATCTAAGACTCCCCCATTCCCAAATACTTTGACCTAAAATTATTGAATATATCAGGCCAAAATGTGGTTTGGACCTCAATTATCTAGATAATTAAGTGTGTAGATGGGTTCTTGGTTTCAAGAGCATGGATTGAATAAAAAGAGCCTGTTTCTTTAAGTAATATTTACAAAGCTTTTCTAAAGCCCTCTCCTGTTTTGTTGATTTATTTTTCAAAGAGAGAAAGACATGTTGATGAATGAGTCGGCCTCTACAGGATCCCAGGAGAGGAAGGAGGGGCTTGTGGGAGAAGGAGGGGTGGGCGGCTTTTTCTTCTGCTTCCAGAAGGCTCCAAATTCCCCAGTCCTTCCTGATTACTCTCCAAGATGCTGCACTTACTGTCTAAATTGACTCCGTGCCAAGAAAACCCTTCTTTCAAGCCCTGGAGAGTTCCATGCTGTGGGATAAAAAGTAAACAAGAACAGAAATGGATGAAGGGTAGGGAAGGAAAGAAAAAGAAAGCTGAGAAAATGAGTATATGTGTAGGTTGAGGAATTTCTGCATCCCCTGGACCACTAGGTTCCATTGAGACTCAGAAATAAAAGGGACAACACTACAACAAAATGCCTAATCCAGAAAGGTGTCTGCTTTTGGATAGGAGGTGTCCAAGCAGTCTCCCTGCCTCTGGTTTAGAAAATAGCAGACCCTTAAGAACACAGGTAAGAGGATTTGTCCTTAAAATCAACTGGGGACCGGAACAGCCACAACACTGCTTTTTAGGGACTTTTGGGTCCCATAGGAGCCTTTTCTCATGACTGTGTAATCAGAGCTATTAAATCTCTCATTCATGCTAACAGAGACAATGGAGCAATAATATATGACTCAATTAGCAGACTTTAGGAAGCAACAGGATACCCAGCAAAATGAGGAAACACCAAAAAGGATGTTATGGATAGAGTATAATATTTGCTATTTAAAAAAATAATAATCGGCATGAGAAACTGCAGGACAGTTCTCTGAGTGGCCTTGGATCAACCTTTCTCCTCCCTTTCTTGCTTGTAGTTCTCAAGAATAATTGTAGAATGTGCTGGAAATGCAATATCTTTAGATAAGAGGGGGAGACTGGCTGGAAAAGCCTGAGCTCTGTTTCAATACCCCCCAGAATAGGATGTCCTTCAATGCATAAACCCAGTGTGTGATGTGACCTTAAATTATATAATCCAGGGCAGGCCACCTTTTGGGGGTCGCTCCTCTGTTGTGCAAGTGGGGCATGCACAATTGAGAGTGCACCCCAGGCAGGTTTCTGAGCCTTGGGGGACTGGTACACAGTGCATCCTAGGCTTCTGTTGTCCCTTGCTGCCTACTTGTAAGTGATGAATCTGCTTCATGCAACTTATTGCATTTGAGTGTTCTGTCTCACTGAACTGAGACAAGTTGGTAATCGGCGCACAGTGAACCTGCTTTACAGAAACTGGAATAGAGTTTTTTATACTTGTGCAAAGGTTCAGTGTGCTCCGGATCAGTTAGCCATTGCTACAAAAATACTGTGTAACAAACCATCCCCAAACTCAGTGACTTGAAACGTCAATGATCTATAGGTCAGTCCAGAATTGTCTCATCTAGGCTGAACTCAGCCAGGAAGCTCTGTTGCAAGCCAGGGTGGCTGGAGCAGCTCAGCTTCTTAGAGGAGGACTGAGAGACGGCCAGGTGGCTCTGCTACACTTGTCTCTACTCTTCCTTGGCCCATCAGGCTAGCTGGGGCATGTTCTTTTGGCATTGACAAAAGTTCGAGAGAAAGCAAACCCCAATGTACAAGCACATTTCAAATCCCTGCTAGAATCTTTTCTACTAACATCTCATTGGACAAAGCAAGTCAGAGGGCCAAGCCCAACTTCAAGGGATAGAAAAGTACACTTCACCTTTTGAGAAACAAGTTGCAGTCATATGGCAAAAGGTGCAAATATAGGAAGGGGTGAAGAATTGGGGTCAATAGTTCCATCTATCATAATGTACTATTATCTCTTCAGCTTTTAGGACTCCAAAGGTCTTCTCTAGACATTACTGGTTCTTCACCAGTTAGTAGCCATATGGTGTTGGAGATGTCTCTTTGGGACTTAGTTTCCTTATCTGTAAAATAGGAATGATGTTTTCTCTGCCTACCTCACAGAACTGGTGTGAAGGCCAATTGAGATAATGGATACCAAAGTTTTTAGAAACCTACAAAGTATTAAACAGTACAAGTTATTATTATAATTATTACCAGAGGACCATACTCTTAGCATATATTGGTCTTAGGGACTACATATTTTCTGTCATAACTGCTCAGTTTTGCTGTCATAGCACAAAAGCACCTATGGACAATATGTAAACAATAGGCATGGCTGTGCTCTAATACAACTTTATATACAAAATAAAAACAGGCAGCTGGCCCAAGGGCCATAATTTACCAATCCTGGTATATGTCCTTGCATTTTAGGAAATAGATATTAGGATGGCTTTTTATTTATCTGAGATGTTTGGGTAAAGACTCCATCAGGAGATTCCGTACCTCCTTTATTAACTCATCATAAGGTTTAACAACATTCACCATTAAAAGACTCATCATATTATAAAAGTTCCTCACTCTGCACTCTAAATCCATGTTCCTTTATTCTTCATGGGGAATACCTTATTTATTATATATCAGGCAACTTATAAATTATAGGTACTTCATAAGGCTGAGTTGTTTTACGACTGCCCAAATTTGAGAAGAGAAAGAGAACTTTTGCCATTTTCCCTGGGACACTGGAGGATCGTTGGCTTCCACCTTTCCCACCACATGTGCTTGTGTAATACTATTGGGCAGAGACAGCAAGAATAAGTGAAAATTCAGGTCCTAGGACATATTTTACAGGCCCTGCTAAGGACGTGGTACCTTCATTTCTCCTAACAAAATACCTGCTGCCATTGAGAACCTTCTACAATCCTCTTTGCTGCTTTCAGAATTGTCTTTAAATTTTCATTCCCTGTCAGCTGAGGGGTTGGCAGTGAGAGCTCAGCTGTTCTCCATTACCATCAGGTATAAGCCTGGCCCCAACCAGCACTCTTGGGAGACAAGTGTAAAGGGAAGATTTCTCACTTCTAAGCCCTGGAAGATCAGTAGACCTGCCTTAAAGGCAAAAATAAAGAGAAAAATAAACTGAGGGAAAATCAAGAATAGCACACCTCCCCAAGATTTTTACCTGAACTCTTCATTAGACATTCTGCATAATCCACTTTGGAAGTGAGTACAGCCATTGAGAAGACTACAGAGGCTGATGTGGCTGATTTGTTTTACCAGAAGCCAAATACCCAGAACTTTCCATAGCATGCAAGCTGAGTCAGGATCGCTAAAAGGGCCTACTGTGAAAAACGTCATTGTCCTAGAATGCTCTTCAACTGAAATGAGGGTTTCAGTAATAAGTAAATTACCTGAAACTGCCTAGCAAGTCAATGCAAGTAATGAGGACATTTTGGGTCACAAACTTTGTTTCTCCCCACTTGGTACATAGTTTGGAAGGCAGGCAGGACCCTGTATTGATTTTGTGCCATCTCTTCCTAGAGCTAGAAAGGCTCTCAGGGTACATTAAACATAGTGCAGACAACATGGGTACAACCTTTGCAGTAACCTAGAGCTTTTTAAGGTATGAGCTCCATTTACAGTTGGCAGGTGCCCAGTTTTAAGAGATTGATCTGAAAAGCAATCCTCTGTAGCATAAACCAGTTTCAAAGAGTTCATGTTCAAAGGGAAGAGCCCCTTTCCTGTGCTCATCTGAGAATGCAGATGTGCTGAGGAACTGCCTTCTGAAAAGCTAGAGCCCTGGAGGGAGCATCCACTTTGCTAGGGTTAAAACCAGGCCTTCCTGTGGGCAAAACACCCATCTCCTCGATGACTGAACCAGTCTGGCTAACTAATGCCCTAGCTTTGCATGGTACCTCCTATCCATCCTTCTCTGTTCTCCCACTCATGACTTTCTAACTAAGTGCTGCCTCCCTGCCTCTAGCTCCTCGTTTCCTACAACCCCACCTCACACATTGTGCCTCTTTACCCTTTGTATAGCTGGGCTTGAGTTTTCAAAGTCCTATTTTTCTAAACACATATCTTTTACTGACCCACATGAACCCTATGTTACATTAATAGCAAATGGGGTTACTCACTGCTCCCCAAACTTATCTTACCCTTTCCTATAACTTTTCTCATGACATATTCTCACCTGGAATGTTCTACCCCATCTCTACCTACTGAAATATTTCAAAGCCTAATTTATATACTACTTATTCTAGAAAGACAATCAAAAATGGTACTCCAAAGTCCTTTAAACTCTAGACTTCAATTGTATTGTGCTTATGTTAATCATGTTCTCTCTTGTGTTATAATGAAATGTCTTTTCTGCCTTTTTAGATGGGGAGCATCTTTATTTCTAAACAGTCTTCTTCCTCCCAAAATATAATTCATAATAGATGCTCAATTAATACTTGTCACCAAATTAAATGATCAAATGTAAGACTTAAGGCTTTAGAGAGTTAATTTACTTTCCTAAGTATCTAAAACATAGCCAGGAAATAGTATGTGTAGGAAATAGAAAAATATATATATATATATTTTTCCCTGTCCCTTGTAAAAAGTAGGAGAGGCATTTTATAGCAGTTTTACTAGATTGATTACTAGGTTGTTTACTGAATCAGATCCTATAAGCCTAAGAGAAGTAAGTTAAGTCTTATTTTCCCATAAAGCAATCTTACAAAATTGGTTTCTGTTCTTAACCAAGGCCTGGTGCCCAACTTCTTTATATGAATGGTCAGAAGCACAATATTTAATCAATTATGAATGTTACACCTGTACACTATATTTCATAAAGCTTTCTACAGGGTATATAAATCAATTAAACAAGGCAACATAGCAGCCTATAAAATAAAATTTTATTTAATACAGCCCATCATAAAGGTCTACTCTATGAAGTTTTCATCTTCTTTAAAACCTCTGATAAAATAAATCAGCAAGTGAAGATACTTCTTTGACAGGGTTGTGGTTTCAGAAAAATTTCTTTGAGGAAATCCTGTAAGGCATCCTTGGGAAACTTTGTAGGGGATTAAAGACTACAGTGACTTTTGGAGAAGCTAAGGCAGAGACGTATGTTTGGTTGCCCTTATTTCTATCTGACAATTTCCCTGAAGTGAGCATAGCTATTTACCAGTAAGCCAGCATTTCTCTCAATATGAAAGTAGAAAGCATGCTGCCTTTTGAGTACTTGTCTCATCAGCACTAGCAATTTTCTCCTGTTACCTGATAATAACATACTTGGCCATGAAGACTGCCCTACCATTAAAATGGATCCATCCATTTATTCCCTCATGATGGTGTCTTTTTTTTCTCATCTGATAATAAACTTGGCCTAGGTTCCTTCCAATTTAACAGCCTAAAGTTACGTGATGCTCACAGCCATGTTCACTTTACCACTCCACAATGCTAAGTCACAAGGCTACATTTCATAACCGAAGGTAGTAACCTCCATGTTATTGATCTGCTTCTAACGTACAAGCACAGTACCAGCTCTTTCTCCACAATAACCATGTCTATGTTAGAGTGCTTAACCTTGGCTACACTTTAAAAATCTCATAGCATTTATTGGTTGTCAGACAGATGAGGGGGAGGAGGGGATGGGTATATACATACATAATGAGTGTGATGTGCACCATCTGGGGGATGGACATTCTTCAAGCTCTGACTCTGGGGGAGAGGAAGAGGGAAAGGTAACACATGTAACCTAAACATTTGTACCCCCATAATATGCTGAAATAAAAAAAAAATTTTTAAATCTCATTGTCTGGGTATTCCTACCCATCCCAAAGCCACTTAAATCAGAAAACGGAAGTAAAATTCCATGGACATCAAGTAGGTAGGAAGGGGGAAGAGGGTATAGGTAAATTCACACCTAGCAGGTACAATGCACACTATTTTGGTGAAAGTCACACCTAATAACTTTGACTCAAACTGCACAAAAGCCAATTACATAACCAAAATGTATATACTCCCATAATATTCTTATAAAATAAAAGTGTACTTATAGCTCTTGTAGTTACTTGCTGCTTTAGAATTCCTGTATTTCTGTTTCTCAATTCCTAGCCAGCAATTAAAGCTTGTTACAGCCACACAGTATGATGCCTTTGCTGGCTTGCTCTGTCACACTTATGATAGATGTAGGTAACTAATTAAAAAACAAAGAACAAAATAATAGATTGTGCTTCTCTGCTGTATCTATCAAACAGGTATAATATTTTAACCAGAGTACATAATTGAGAGTAAGACTTAAAGAAAATCTAATATTTAGATATAGTGAGATACCTCTCAATAAATTTTATATGTGACAGATCACTGCATAATCTAATTCTGATGTTTCTAGGACATGGTAATTAGAATGAAGTCCCCCTGAATTGGCATGGGTTTCATAATGCCTGTGTGTTTCAGTTTTTCAAGGAAGCTGGGTATTCATAGTCTCCAAAGACAGTTTGACTACCTGTTATGTGTCCAGCATACATAGTCTTCTCTCCAAAGATAGTTGAAAAGTGCTTTTCTCCACATGGAGAAGGAAGTTTGAATGGAATGAGAGGAATCATGGTTCTCTGCTATGGCTATGTGGACCCATAGATCAGAGTCAATCATTGTTCCACTTTACAAGTGATCTGTGTAAAGTTGTATTGAAAAAGTAACATCTGTGTTTCCCGCACACCTATCTTTTAAAAAAAGGTTATTCTAGATCAGAGATCATGCTCAGAAACAGCAAGTTTATTAAAAGTAGATGGAAGTCAATGAGAGTAGCTTGGTACTTCAAGTGGTTTAGAGCAAGGATTCTAGATCAGAAAGTCTGAATTTGAGTCTCTGATTACTAGAAGTGTGATCTTGGGCAAATGACTTGTCTCTGTGCCTCAATTTAGTCATGAATAAAATGAGGATATTAGTAATACCTAATAATAGGGTCAGATGACAATTAAAAGGCTTACATTAGTGCTCAAAAAAACCCTATTATTATTATTATATATTATTGTTATCATTATAATCCTCCTGGCTATACTTAAAAGGGTTGGGAATCTTAGAACACAGATAGAGTCAGAGAAACTACCAACTAAGAGTTGACCGTTAGGCTAAAACAGACT
Organism: Lepilemur ruficaudatus; assembly: GCA_963574885.1. Lineage (NCBI taxonomy): Eukaryota > Metazoa > Chordata > Mammalia > Primates > Lepilemuridae > Lepilemur > Lepilemur ruficaudatus. The sequence goes on along the minus strand of CAUYRT010059555.1, from coordinate 42,015 downwards.
AAAGAAATCATGTTATGGCAATACACAAAGGGAAAAGAATCAACAAAATCTTTTTCATGAAAGAAGTATTTCTGTGTATGCAGGTCATGTCTACCAATGTCCTGTCAGTATAATTCTTTGCAGTGGAAAACCTTTCCATTATGCAGTTCATCTGTGAATGCCTAGTTCTACCTTTCCTCACAATTTCATTTCCCTGATTAGGGATTGAGCTCAAGATCCATACTAGAAAGGCTGAGATGGCAGCACAAAGACAACTGTGGTGTTAAGGGAGAGCAACAGCCAAGGATACAGGTTATTGCAGGTCTGGTCCTCCAGTTTCTGAATCCCTTTATTCTACATAACTGGGGTTACATGAACACACTGGGTATCTCACACCTATCCCTAGTTCCAGGCATAGGAGTAGTGTAAATCTCTGCAGACTTGCTCTGTAGGATTTGGTCTGAGGTACTGACCATCTTGCTAATCTAATTCTCATGATACACCTCCGTTTTGGAAACATAAATTTTTGCTTTGTTGCTTTTACCATAGAACCCCTTCTTCCCTGCTCCCTTAATTGGAGTGTTAACCTTGATATTTTGAATACCTTCCTGGCATGAAGCTTTCTTCCAAGAATTTCATGGCAGGGATTCTCCCACATTTTGGTGGCCACTTATCTGTCTGGACTTCTAAATATAGCCCACCCTAATTCCTTGTCACTTTCTTCCCACTTCATATTGGAACTTCCCTTGGCCCTCATGCTGGGCCCACTATTCATTGCCTCAGCTGTGATAGGAAATTCTACAGTCCCCAAACATTATGCTTTACTGGAGGTATTGACCTCAGTCTGCTCCACCTGGTAAGGAGGAGAATGTTGGGTCTAGTTCCCTTCCATTGGCTCATCTGATCCCATTGCAAGTGATCAGCTGTGTCTTGCACAGAATATCTGACCAGAGGCCTTCAGTTAAAACTATACACATTTTTTTTCAATCAACTAATATTGTGCACTCACTTTGTACTATTGTAGACACAGGAGATACTGCAAAGAGCAAGAAAAAGTCTCTATTCTCATGAAACTCAGAGGAAACCTGATGTCAACATTTTGTGTGTGTATTTGATTTTGAATTTTCTGCTACTGTTATGTGCTTGACAACTTGTAGAGATTTTTGCAATGGCTACAATCTACTTAATAATATAAATGTTTAGTAAATACAGGAATTCATTTTTACAACTGTCCTATATTGTTTATAATGAACCAGTTTATTATTGTAGTTGCCAAGCTCAGCTAGCTAGTGTGTGTGACAGCAATGAGGAGTTCTGGTTGATTATATTCATTTTGTGTCTCATTCATTTAAACGTCACTCAGTTATGAATGTCAAAAGACAGAAATTTGCTCGCTTGTGGTGACGTGATAGTATGTTTTATTTAAATTAAAAATATTCTATAATAGTTATTTGTTTTAGTTCCCCAATATTATCAGTTTAGCAGACTCGGTATATCAAATGCACCAAAATAATGCTCTACCCCACTCACAGAAGTGTGAATATGCATGCACATTTAAATTGTGTATTATATGAAAACCACTCATGCATTAACATCATCACATTAGAACACAGAGGTCTGCAAGGAACTCATTCAAACCGAACCGACAGACAGAAATCTCAGCTAATGGTTGTATTTTGACAATACCTAAAGTAATTGGATTGAAGTTTAAGTATTTATATCATGAAAGGATGTTGAATTTTGTTTGAATTTTGTTAAATTTTGTTTTCCCTAACATCGATCAACTATATTAGTTTGCTGGTTCATCTTCTTCAGGATGGAGGTAGTTGTGGTATATCAGCTGGTACATAGTAGTTACTCATGTGTTCACTACCTATTGAATAAGTATAGCTATTTTAAATAGAATCTGTACATCATAATTTCTTAAGTGTGGTAAAATACACATACATTTTACCATTTAACTATTCTTGAGTGTATAGTTAAGTGACATTTAAGTACATTGACTTTGTCATGCTACCATCACCACTATCTACCCACAGAACTCTTCATCTTGCAGAACTGAAGCTCTGTACCCATTAGACATTAACTCCTCATTCCCTCCTACCCCCAGTGCCTGGCAACCACCATTCGACCTTCTGTCTCTGTGAATTTTACTTCCCTAGGTACCTCATATAGGTGGAACCATACAGTATTTTTCCTTTTGTAATGGCTTATTCACTTACCATAATGTCCTCAAAATTCATCAGTGTTGTAGCATGAGTCAGAATTTCCTTTCTTTTTAAGGCTAAATAGTATTTCATTGTGTGTATATAACATACTCTGTTTATTCGTCCATTGTTGATGGACACTTAGGTTGCCTCCACCTTTTGGATATTTGGAAAAATGACACTAGGAGCAGGGGGGAAAAAGAACTTTGAGTCTCGGCTTTTAACTTTTTGGGGTATATGCCCAGAAGTGGAATCGCCATGATATGGTAATTCTGTTTAATTTTTCTGAAACTCCCATATTGTTTTGCATAGCAGCTGCATGCAGCATTTTACATCCCTACCAACAGTGTACAAGAGTTCTAATTTCTCTACATTTCACATCTTCACTAATACTTTTTTTTTTAAAATAGTAACCATCCTGGTGAGTTTGATGTAGTATCTTATTGTGTATTTGATTTGCATTTTTCTAATGATTAGTCATGTTAATAAGCATTTTTTCACATGCTTATTGGCCATTTGTATACCCTCTTTGAAGAAATGTCCATTCAATTCCTTTGCTCATTTTTTTTTTTGTTTTTTTTAGTTTTATGAGTTCTCTTTCTTTGAGGAATCTCCCTACTGTTTTCCATAGAGATTGCACTAGTTTGCAGTCCCACCAACAGTGTATAAGTAGAATGGTCGATGGTGAGTTCTTCAGCAACTTCTTGTGTAGTTGTGCAAGGATAAGCTTTGATGATTGCTCCCAACTGATTGTTGTCAACTTCCACTGGCCAGCCACTGTGCTCCTCATCTTCAAGGCTTTCGTCTCCTTTGCAAAACTTCCTGAACCACTGCACTATATGTCCATTAGCAGTTCCTGGGACAAATGCATTGCTGATGTTGCAAGTTGTCTCTGCTCCTTTACAACCCATTTTGAACTGGAATAAGAAAATTGCTCAAATTTTCTTTTTTGTCTAACATCATTTCCATAGTCTAAAATAAATATAAAATGCACAGAAAATAATAAGTCATTAGCAAAAAACACATAAAGTGAGAAATGCACATTAAAATGATGTATAACATAGCCACATTTATTTTAGAATGTATTCCAATATCAAATGGCAAAGTTCAACAGTTTTCTAAAACCACAATTACTTTTGCACCAATCTAATATAATGCAGGTCTGAACACTTCCGGCAGGGCAGATCTGGTCTTTGGAAATTCCCTCAGCAATTTCTTGTATGAGAAAGTCTTTATTTCTCCCTCATATAAGAAATTTACTTTTGTAGGATACAAAATTCTAAAACAATTATTCTGTTTTAGGAGACGGAGGGTGGGTCTGCAGTCCCTTCTGGCTTTTAGGGTCTCAGTGAGAAGTCTGCAGTTAGTCTGATACATTTTCCTTTGTAAGTTACCGTTCTTTTTGCCTTACTACTTGTAGGAGTGCCTCTTTTGTGTTTACTTTGGCCAGCCTAATGATTATGTGTCATGGTGATTCCCTCTTTATGATGAATCTACCAGGGGTCCTGTGTGCTTGTTGTACCTGGATATCCAGATTTCTAGCAAGGCCAGGGAACTTTTCCTCAATTAGTCCCTCAAATAAATTATCCAACCTCTACGTATTTTCTTCTTCACCCTCAGGGATGGCTATGATTCTTCTGTTTGGCCTCTTTACATAATCCCACATTTCTCATAGGCTTTGTTCATTCATTTCTCTTACTTCTCTGTTCTTTCTCTTCAACTGATTTGTTTAGCTCATAGGTATTATCTTCTAGCTCTGAGATTCTTTCTTCTGCCTGATCCAGCCCATTCTTAAGGCTTTCTACTGTGGTTTTTTAATTATTTGAATGAATTTTTTATTTCCAGAATTTCTGTGTGGTTTTTCTTTAATATTTTGATATCTTTAGAGAAATTTTCATTTATTTCCTTCATTGTGTTTGTGGCTTCTTTGTGTTTGGTTTCTATTTTCTCCTGTATTTTACTTAGCTTTTTTACAATCCATATTTGAAATTCTTCATCTGTTATTTTAACCATATCATTTAGGCTGTTGTCCATTGACAAGGCATTATTGATTTCTGTTGGAGTGTCCTTTCACTTTGATTTTCATGTTTCCAGAATTCTTTCACTGATTCCTTCTCATCTGGCCTCTTAATCAAGAGCTGGGAGTTCTAGGGCTGGCTTATAGCTCTGTCTCTGAGTCCTCTAAGATCAATGTCTGACCATGCCAGGGAGAGGAGTGCTGGTCCTATGTTGCCTTTGGAGTGTTTTAGCAGGTTTGATGAACCTCTCAGTTTACCTCTGACCTGTTGTCTTCACCTCTTCCCAGTGGAATGTAATAAGTTTGGTCCCCCAGCTTAATCTCCAAACTGGTGGATTATACTTGTGGGTGTGAATCCACAGCTCCCTAATTGCTTGAGTTGGAAGGCACTACATTTAGCTATGGGGTTGTTCTCCCTGTTATTGATTGTAGTTTGCATGGAGAAGCCAGCTGCCAAGGTAATCATTTGTACCCATGGTAAAGCTTTGGTCTCCCAGATGGGGCACACGAATGCCCCAAACTTTAGGAGGGACCCTGTAACTCCCAGAGGGTTTTTTGGTCCCTATTCCCCCTGAGATGGAGGGACGGGCAAGACAGATAATGGCTGAAATGTGAGAGCCTGAGGGGCTTTGCTAAGTCTCAGTGGGGCTCAGAGGTTGCTTATACAGCTGATAGTGGTGGGCACTAACAGCTGACTATGGATTTCAGGGCAATCTCTCTAAGCCCAGAGAGCTGCTCTTAAGGATAGGGGCCTAATCATGTGATTGCTAAGGCCAAGAGCCAGGCTTTTTCTGTCTCTGTCCACTAGCCTGGTGTCTCTGCAGGGTGGGTCATGTGCCCTCCATATTTTTCCCTGGAACACCACAGCATTCTCCCCTCTGATCAGTCCATCTTTGTCCCCTCTCTGCTTAAGACTGGCTCTTGAGCTACTTCACAGTTTTTGTGTCTGACCTGCTGGTGTGTATCTCCATGTGACACTGACAGCTTAGGAGATCTCCAATTATGTACCCCTGTTCCACCACCAGATCCCTCTCTATCTGCAGAAGTGTCTGCCAGGGGCATGCTTATAATGAATCAAAGGCCAGACATGAGAAATGGAACCTTCAAAAAGTAGGCTTTCCTATAAAGAATTTGATCAAGCAATAAGTGTTTATCAAATGAAACAGCAATCTCCATACTACATTAGGAGCTGAGGGTTACAGATAAAACTACATGCTCCCTCTTCTTGAAGAATTTTGTCATCTCTTGAACAGAACTGTTTAACTTTCTGCAATAATGAAAATTTTTTATGTCTGTTCTAATACGGGAAACAAGAGTCACATGTAGCAATTTAAATTTAAATTTAAACAAATTAAAATTAAATAAAATTAGAAACTCAGTTCCTCAGGCATGCTAGCCACATTTCAAGTGCTTGGTGGCCATGTGTGGCTCATGGCTACTATGTTAAACAACACAAATATAGAACATATCCCTCATCATAGAAAGTGGTATTGGACAGTCCTGCTCTAGATAATGTCAGAAAAGGAGGAAAGCACAGTGTCCATATTTTTAAGAAATGTTAATTTTATGGCCTTCTTTAAACAAAATCTTAAGTAATTGTGAAAAGATAAAATGATGGAAAGGACTCTATTTAAAGAGGAATCTTATCAACTGAAGGCAAACTATATATACTTAAAAGCATACCTATAACCAGATGGATCCTTGATCTTAATTTGGCTTCGAATTCATGTATGCTTACAATAATGTTAAGCAATGTCTTTAGCAATTGAGAGTAAAGTGTAAAGCACAAAAAAGTTTTCATTTAAAAATTTTTCTATGAAAAGACGTTAAATCCATTACATTCTTGACTTCATAGTCAAAGACGATCAGAGTGGGTTGATGTAGTGGACTCACAGGGACAAAAAGAAATTTAGGATAGCAGAGACACCATTGAGGTGAATTATTTTGCTCCAGCAAACTTCATGCTGAGATTTATTCCTTCTTCTTGGTAATGCATAACAAAGAAAGTCGGGTGTGGGCTTGTATCAGTGGGACCATTTAAGCTGATGCATTGGAAGACTAGCAGCCGCTTTCACCTCATTCTAGCTGTGGGCCTATTGATGTTCTCATTAAGAACTAATATTCTCAGTGATTTGAAACTCATCATAAATATTTAAGTGATATTACTTCTAAAATGAGAGCTTCTTCCCTGCCCTTCATTCATGAAAGGGCCTCAACCCATTTGCGACTATGTTTCCAAAGAGGAGCATAACAGGTGTACCCACAATGATGGGCCCTCAATATTCAGGTAGCTCTGATACTTGCTCCATGAAAATGGAACACAGTAATTGTGCAGAGTACATGTGCCTTTAATTATTTTGTCTTTGTACCTAAGTGAAGGATTTATGGATCTAGAGTTGCCTTTTTTGCTACCATCTTCAGAACTCTGGTCTTCAATGACTTAGGCTTGGAAAACACACGAGAAGGCAATTTATTTTCTGAAAATTGACTTCTTCACACATGAAATAATCTAACAACAATGATAATGATCATGTTAATTGAAGGAAGAAAATTCACTGAGCAAAGCCACACTAAGGCATAGCATTATTTTAATCTGTTCAGAATTTGTGAATTTAGCAGACTACACTCTGGCTTTTGGAATGCTAGGTCTGATTGGAACATACTAGGTGATCACTACCCACTTCAAGAAGATCTCTGCTCTGATCACAAGGCTAGCCAACAGGCGGGCACAAGGCATAGTTCCAAATGGCTGCTTTCCATTTTCCTCATTCAAACTCCTCCTTTCCCTGGTGTTTTTGGGGGTTTTGTTTTGTTTTGGTTTTTCTTTCTTTTTAAAAAATTTTTGACATAACCCAGAAACAGCCCTTTTAAAAACAGCCTCTTATGCTTTCTTTCATCCACTGATCCACAGTAACCCTTAGTATAAACCCCCAAACCCTAGCTCCAATAATCATCCAATCTGTGCTGTTATTACAAGCATCAGCCACTCATTCACTGCTGCGTCTACGCTTCTGGTGTCCTTGTATTGAGTGAAACTACACCCTCAGTACCTCACCCCACTGAGGTACCTGCCACCTCCTTCTCTGCTCCCTGGTTGGGCTCTTCTCAGTCATGGCTAACTGGTTTCAAGAGGGACATCTGAACCAAAACAAACCTAAATTCTTTCTTCCTAAAAATTTAGAATTAGAATTAAGAGTTGGTCAGTCTGATCTTGTTTTCGAAGGAAGGGTTTAAAAACTTGGAAGATATGAGTTGGCTCTTATTTACTCCCATTCTCCCTATAAATAGGTAATTCCTAAATGCTTTTTTTCTTTCCCATTCTCCTCCTGGCCATTTAATAAGCTTCTATAACCTCAACAACCACTTCTACTCATATGGCATGAAAAGCTATACTCCAGCCTCTGACCTCTCCCCCAGGTTCATGGTGGTTATCATCATGCATAACCCACTCATCCCAAAAATGCAGTATTTCCCACACTAAATGCATTACCTTTTCCTCAAAGGCTGTCTCCCCTCCTGATCGTTCTATTCCTTTACTCATATGACCATTCTTTCAGTTACCCAGATTCAAGACCTCTAAATCATCTTTGATATCTCCTTACAAAAAATACCCACCTGACCAATTATTTTCCAAGTCCTGTGCGTATGTGTGTTTCTTCCTCTATTCCTACTGTTCTACTGTATCAGCCAGTTTTGAACCATGAAAACAGAAACGAATTACTTAAAAATAGAGGGAATTAAATAGAGAAGTTTAGCTGTACAGATGATAGAAGAACCAAGGAACTAAAAAGGGGACAGTTAAGAAACCCAGAAATTAGTAAAACAGTAAGTTGCCACCTTCCCTACCTTGGAGAGACAAAATGGAAGACAGTGTTACCAAAGCTGTAGCCACAGAAGAGCTATTGCTGCTACCAGAAGTACCACCTGGGGCAGAGCATAAGAGATAATTACCCTGGCTTCTTCCTCCTTCCTCCATTCTCTTACCAGAGCCTCTCATTGGCCACACCAGCTTGAAGCCGGCTGACAGCTGACATGGAGCCTGGGAAACAGAGACTGCAGTAATCAGCTCCTTTGTAATTAGGCTAAGGGAGACAAAACAGATCTGAAAGCACTCATGCAGTTGACTAACATATACAAAAGTCCGATTCCTCCTTTCCTCTCACCTTGACTATTTGTATTAATAACAGTCTGTTAATTGGTCTCCCTGCCTCACATGTCTCTCCACATCATCCTATAATACTATTGCCAAATTACTCTTCCTAAAGCACCAATCTAATTACATCACTTTCCTCTCTAAGTTTTTAACAGCCCTCTATTATCTACTAAAAGAAATTCCTAATCCCTTAGCATGACTTAGTAGATGGTTACTATGATGCCCCCAGTGAACCATACCTCTCAGTATTCGTGACCTTGTGTAGTCTCCTCCTACACTGACTCTAGGTTTCACCAGTGAGACACTAGCAAGCATGATGCAAGCAGAGGCTTGGTACGCATTTGAACACTGAGGCTTATTCTATCAGAATGCTTACTGTTGAGTTCTAACCACTATGTGAAGCATCTAAACTAGTCACATGGAAAGAACCATGAAGAGAAAGAGAAGGAGGGTGGGGAGAAAGTCACAGCCTCCCAGCCATCCCTGCTAAGCACCAGATATGTGAGTCAAGCCATTTGGGATATTCCCACTTAGCCACAATCTGACCATAGCCACATGAGAGATCACAGTAAGACCCACAGAAGAACTGTCCAGCTGAGCCCCAGCCAACTTACAGAACCATGAGCAGGTAAAGTCATTATCTTTTTAAGCTGCTAACTTTTGGGATGATTTGTTACACAACAAAGAAAACCAAAATACTTCAGCTTCTCCCACAATTATGTGAGATCTAATTTCTATAATAAATCATTATTCCACAATATTTGTAATGGTTTGCTTCTCTGATCAAACCCTAACTGCTACACCTGGCTTTAAAAACATCCTGCAATTTGACCCCAGCCAGCCTTTCCCTGCTTATCTCTGACTACTGTCTTTCATCACCTTTTACTCCAGCCAACTAAATCATAGGTTCTCGCACATGCCCTTCACTTTCTAGATCTACATCTTCCTTACCCAGAAGGTAACCCCCTGCTAGTGTTCGTATAAGTAAATGCTAGTTTAATATCATCTCCTGCAGAAAGTTCTTTTTTAGTCCCCATAATAATAAAGGCAAGAAGGTTTTACCGGATCTTTACAAATAATAATCTCTCCTTCTGAAACACCCTCCTATTTTATGCTTATAGGTACCTACCTTGCATGATTGGTAGTTAGTCCCTTTGCAGAACCAGTAGCTCCCCGAGGACAGGGTTGGGAAAGTTAATGCATCTTTTTCTCTTCTCAGCACTCAAAACAATATCTTATATATGGTATGTGCTCCTTAAATGTTTGTGAATTGGCTGACTGACTCAAATAAATATCAGTTAACTTGGGGTGACCAGCAGGAAAAAGAAAATAAGTCATCTATGTTTACCACTGGAGGAAAGTGTTGCTGGACAATGACAAGAGATTCACAAAATACTAGTAAATTGAATGACATATTTATGTGATGTTACACAAACCTTATATTTCAGGGCACATCTCTTCCTTGAACACTGCCCAGCTCCCAAAATGTTTGAAATATTTACAGTCATAATTACAACCTTCCCTTCTTTTCTTACAACTCATTTTCTCCTTCCTCTTTTTGTATTACTTTCTTTCCCCAGGCCCTACTTCTTTTTTCTTGCCCAAAGGCAAGAAGCCTTTTTTTGGCAGGCTTCATGCTGCCCAAAACTCCCATGCCCAGGTCCATGGAGATGTAGGGGTCACTGCAATTATATTAACCTGACCTCTTTTTTTCCATGTAGATTCATTTCCATGCCTGAAACCAACAAAATGCTATGTGTTCAGAGTCCTAACCCTGTGGGGGTAAATTTTAATTTAATCATTTAAAATGCTGAGAACAACCAAGTTCTTGGTTAGCACAAAATAACTGGGGAATTGTTGCAAATATTTGGCAATATTCACTAAAGAGAGAGGAAAGTGTGTTAGGCCAAATTGGTTATAAATGAAAGCAATCTTCATGAACAATTAAAAACTAGAGCCTGGCAATGAACTAGTACCCCATAACACGGTAAATTTTAGGAGAGCCATTTAAAAGAACTCACCTATCAGACTGTCTTCTTTTTATTTCATTATTCTTCTTTTTTGGGGGAAAAAATGGGGCTTGTGCAAAATTCTAAATTATAAACCAGATTCGTACTCCATATAATATAATGGAAAAAGTAAGTGCTTTTAACCGAGACACAGGTTTGAATCCCAGCTCTACAGGGTATTTAGTGAGTACATTATTTTAAGTCTATCACCTTCCAAGTTTCCTCATCTGTAAAACAGGGACAACCCTTACCACATAAGGATGTTGTGAGAGCTACTTGTGTTGACGTAACAAAAGCACACTGCCCGGCATGCTGCAGGTGCTCCACTGCTCAGGAAATGGCATGGGTGAGATCCTTAATGCATTTTTTCTCTCACTAGCACTTAGGACAGGACCTTATATATAGTGAGTATCCTACACCTGTCCTTTTCCCAGAGGCCCTGGGTAGCCATTTCCATTTTTACTTTATTTTGCTAAACCAGTTTTGCAGTTTCTTAATTATATAATAACAGTACACAGCTCCTGAAATGTGGGGATCATTAGTCCCCCTCGTCCTCAACAAGCCCTCATAGCAGTGCACATTCAAGTGGGCATGTAGGTATCCAGCCCCTGGCCACAGTTGTCTCTGTCCTTGCAACTGAGAGGACTATGAAAGGCCAGGGATTCCTGAACTCAAGGAATTTATAATCTGTGGATGCAGCACATAAACCTATGAAACCACACACAAAAACAAAAATAATCAACCACACATTTTACAGCATTTTTCTAATCTTTTGTGTGCTTCCATATCAAACACTATTCTATCTCCCTCAAAGCTCCCAGTGCCTCTGAGACAGGCAGGACAGGTATTAGTATGCTTGTCATAAAACTGAGGAAACTGATGCCCTGAAAGGCTGGGCCACTTGCCAAGGCCACATAGGTGCTTAGTGGCAGAACTCAGACTAAGCTCTGGGTTCTTAGAGCTCTTTGCTCTTCTCAGTAGACATCTTCCTGTAATTCCCTACCCCTACCCCACCTTCTAATTTCTTTTTTAATGTCTTCAATATACCCTAAAATTAGAGATTATCAGATCACTCATACATTCAAAAGCACTTACTGAGCTCCTGCCTTGTGCAAGAGTCTGTGCTGGGTGCTTTGTAGGATACAGAGACGGTTACAAGAAGCCTCAATTCCTATAGAGAGAGCCAGCAGCATGGAAGAGGAAGAGAGAGTGTTTCCTTTTGTAAGAGTCCAAAAAGGTTTCAGGAAGGACACAGCTCTCAACTAGGCCTTTGAAGACTGGGTAGAAAAGCAGGTAAGTGAAATCAGGCTACAGACTCAGATCAAAACCTTTCTGCTCCTGAGGTTTTCTTTGTGAAAATTAAATAAATCATTAAGCAACTTATCAAGGCTGGCCATTTCTAAATAATAGAAAAATAGAACTAGATTCTATCCCAACCTCCCACATTTTAATTTTCTTCTCTCTTCTTTTTTACCATGTTTTGTGTGAGCTAAACACACTTGCTTATTTAGCATCCTTCACTCATTTCCAGACCCATTCCTCTGTATGAGCTATTCCCCTTAAAGCACCTCTGTTGTAATGAGAATGGGCTTGGGCAGCACTCGGTAGTCCCTGAGGCCTGGGCTGGGGAAACAGGAGCAATTCCATCAAAGGCTATGCCTGCACCTCTGATTATTTTGCCAGCATCAGTGATTAGAGGCAGAACCAGTGGCTGGTGTGAGTCAGGCAAGAAGGAGAGACAAGCGTGGTCTGGTCCACCAGGCAAAACAGGGATCAGGAACATCCCTGCTAGGATGACACAGCAGAGTAGACAGAGCAGTGCATGACTCTGAGAGGATGGCCACTCACAGCAGCACCTTAGATGTTACTTGGGTGGAGGCGAGGGCAGGATCCAAGGGAAGGATCCAGTCTCCAGGAGAAGGGCCAAGAGGAGCAAGGCAGCACAGCGCCCCTACAGGAACTCCAACATACCAGGTAGGATGAGACATGTGGAAGCCAGTACTTTGGATTGGATCCACTCTGGGGCAGGGTAAAGCTATAACTGCCAGCCTGCATCAATGCCATTAATGGGGTTAGTACCTCTCACAGAAAAGCAGTTCTTATCAGTAGTCTGTCTCAATTCTGGACACCACTGGTTCAGGAAGAAGGGTAGTCCTGAGCTTGGGCATAAGGAAAACTCCACGAGAAGAGACACAAAGCATGCAGTCAGGGTAGCCTAATAGGCAGGAATCAAATAAATTTTACTAGCATATAAACTCTACCTGGGCAGGAATTTTGTCTATTTAGTTCACTGCTATATCCTTTGCATTTGGAACAGTTGCTGGCATATAGTGTGCACTCAATAAGTATTTGTGGAAAGAATGAATGAAATCACTGTTCTACTTTTTATCAGCTGTGTTTCCCTGGGAAAAATATTGAGCTTCAGTTTTTCTTAGGTTCAGTTCTTTTCCACCATATGTGTTGTAGGCAGAATTTTGGTCCCTATGACCTTCACCTCCAGGTGTTACTCCCATGAATATGTTACGTGGCATGGCAGAAAGGGGGTTGTAGATGTAGTTAGGTACTAATATATTGATTTTAAGATAGGGACATTATTTTAAATTGTTTGAGTTGATCTAATCCAATCACGTGAACCCTTAAAAGCGAAGTCTTTCTCTAATTTGTAGCAGGAAGGGAAGTCAGAGGTTCCAAGGCACAAGAAGGATTTGATGTGCCATTGTTGGCTTGAAGATGAAGGGAGCCATGTGTCAAGGAAATGGTGACCACAGTCTAATAGCCTCAGAGAACTGACTTCTGCCAGCTACTTGAATGAGATGGGAAGTAGAATCTTCCCCAGAGCCCAATCAACATCTTGATTTCTGCTTTGTCAGTCTCTGAGCAGAGGATCTAGTAGAGCTACTACTCTATACTCAGACTTCTGACCTACAGAACTGTGGGATAATATTTGAGTATGTTTTAAGTCACCAAGTTTGTGGGAATTTGCAATGGCAGGAATAGAAAGGCAATACAGAGTGTATGTGTGTATTGAAAATATATGTAAAATACGTAAACACACATATATATGTATTACTTGGGACAGTCTAAGCATTAATAATGGTAACTAAAGCTTGCAATTTCCATGGTTTACAAATGAATTTCCAGCTTCCTCCTCAGCCCTTTCCTGGCAACCACCTAATTCTAATCACTTCATTTGTTTTGTAATAAAATGCTCCCTATGGACCTAATTTTGAATTAATTCTTTAGGCAAGCTTCTCTTGCTGAGATTAGAATCAACAGTGAAGTGCTGTTTGTGTGTTAAAAGACTTAGTCTACCAGAACAGACTGTCCCCATTGTGTATAAGGAGGGTTGAGAGGAAAGGACAAAGCAAGTGAGTAAGCCTGAATAAATGGCTCTACAAGATTCCATAAAAGAAAAGAGGGGTTGCTGCTTTCCTCATGCAGAAGTGAGTAATTATAGGTGACTGCAAATACGTGAAGCCCTCCTTCAATGATGTTTTCTGTGTGGTTGCTGGTGCCCAAGCCTCAAGCTGTCAAGCACAACACCTCACATTAAGAGGAGAATCCTACAATGTCAAAGGTGGCTGGGAGCCTCAGAGGTCATTTGAGTCAGCAGCGTTCATTTTCAGAGAACAGAATTCACTCTAGCCAGTTTGAGTAACAGGAAATTATTACACTGTCTACTGGGTTGAACAGTGTCCCTCCCAAACTCATGTCCACTTAGAATCTCAGAATGTGACTTTATTTGGAAATAAGGTCTTTGTTAAGTTAAAAAGAAGTCACACTGTATTCAAGTGGGCCCTAAGTCCAGCGACTGGTATCTTTGCAAGAAGACCATGTGAAGACACAGACACACGTAGGAAAGAAACCACGTGACAACAGAGGCAAAGCTTGGAGAGATGCAGCTACAAGCCAAGAACTGCCAAGGATTGTTAGAAACTGCTAAAACCTAGGAAGAGACAAGGAGGAATTTTCGCTAGAGCCTTCAAAGGGAGCGTGGCCCTACTGACACCTTGCTTTTGAACTTCTAGTCTCCAGAATCATAAGAGAAGAAATTTTTTTGTCTTAAGCCATACAATTTGTGGTTATTTGTTGTGGCAGCCCTAAAAAAATGAGTACACATTGTTTTAAATGGCTCAGAGAATTATTTCTCATGAAGACAATACTGCAGAAAAGACCATAGGCTTAGCTCCTGGGAATAATCCCAAAGCCACACTGTGAAGCAGGTGGGCAGTGGTACTGCGGCCCCTGACTCACCCAAGGGGCTACCAGGAAGGTGTCACTATATCTGCCAGCTCTAGATTCACTGTGTCCCCTTCTATGGGACACAAGCAAAAGGGATGCCTTATATCCTGGCTCTCTACCTACTCAATTGAGTTCCTAATTTAAATCTCTAACAAGGGTATCTGATTAGTGGAGCTGAATTATAAAACCCAGCTGCAAAGGAGACCAGAAATGTAGGTTTTGGCTGCCCTGCCTGTGCAGCCAGGAAAGCACAAACAGAAAGGTTAGAATCCACATTAATCACAGTATGCGTCAAAGTATCTACTCATGGAGATCCAGATTCCACTAACCTTTATTCAAGAAAGGTTACATGAGCCAGGCATTATAATACACGACCCCTCCAATGTCATTTTATTCATATTCTTAACACCCTTTTAAGGCATCTATTATCGCCCTCATTTTATACACAAGGAAACTGAAGTTCACAACAATTTATGTAACAATCAACAGGTATTTGTTGAATACCCACTATGTGCTGGGCTTGCTGGGAATAAATAGTAAACAGAAGGTTGTTTTACACATTTGGCATACATAAAAGTTTCCTGATGACCTAGGTTTTCAGGTAGATGGGTGAGCCCTCATTACCAGAAGTCTGAAAAAAGAAACACAGTCTGGAGGCTGGTACATATCAAGGTGACAATCTGAACCCTCGTCCCTTGATTCCAGGCCCATTTGCTCTATTGATACCCTGGAAATTCCTCCAGGTGCCAGGCTAGTAAAATAAATATGTGAAGATGTCAGACATGTCAGTAGGTGTTAAGTCAATTATTAAATATTTGTAGCTGAGCCCAACATGACAGCTGCCTGGTGAAACATAATACGTTCTCAGATTATTTCAGGCCTTTGAACATCCAGATTGTGAGCCTTGCAAGGTTCCTCACCCTCTTCTTTATCTGGTGCAAATCCAAGTGAGGAGGAGAATCCCTTTCTAAGTCAGGGTCCTCTCAGAGCACCTCTCACACCAAATTGTAATTACTTCTTGTCTCATCTGTCAGCCCCGCTGGTCTATGAGCATAGGACGACCGGGATTTGCACATGCCTTGTTCACGGTTTGAACTATCATCCAGGCACCATGCTAAGTTCTAATGCACAAGATATATTTGTGGAAGAGAGAAAGAAAGGGAAGGAGGAAATAACTCACGTCCCTTCAAACTGAGACAATATATGTTCTCCAGCCTTACCTTTCATAAAGAGGAAAACAGCCCCAGGAATTCAGTATGGTCTGCACAATACCCTTCTTCCTGCCATTGGCCATAGGACTGTGTCATCTCCTTTGTGGACTGAATGTGCAGTCAGACTCCTTGGCCTTTGAAAGAGGCCCCTCCCCAACTTCAGGAATGACTAGAGTTCTTCACCCTGACCCAGAAAATTGCAGAGGTAATGGAAAGACTTTGTTGCCCCATTCTTCAATTCAGCAATTATTAATACTTCTCCTCAAGGCTCTATTCCAGATGTTTGAAGTACAGAGGTGAACAAGCAAAGTTCTTGCTCTCATGAAATTTATATACTAGCCAGATAAAAAACAAGTACAAGACTGGGTAAAAAATAATTATATATTATGATAAGCATAGGAATGAAAAAAAGAAGATAATGTGATACAGTTATGATGCAACTATTGCTTTAAATAGTTGGTCAGAAAACTCCTGTAGATGTGAAACTTAAACAGAATAGGAAGGTATCAGGAGAAGACCTAAGAGAAGAATTTTCCAAATGAAAAAGGGAACACTAAGTGCAAAAGCCTTGTAAAGGTGAAAAGCTCACTGTTTTAAGACAAGAATAAGTCTAGTATAGCTGTAGCATAGTAGCAGGGATTATGATAGAAGGCTGAAAAGGTAATCATGTGCCAGATCACTCAGGACTTGTAACTATGAAGAGAATGCAGGTAAGTGACAGCCCTCAAGAACCTACTCTTGGAACTTCTAAAAAGAGCTCAGGCATGGGGGTGGCATGGATGGTGGCTAGATGCAGTAACAGTTCCCCCTTATAGATTCCTTTGATCCATGCTCTTGAAAAGAAATCTAGAAAAGTCTCCTTTGCCCTCTGCTGTCAGTGGATACACTCCGAAAGATACCCAGAACTATCTGATTAGAATTAATAACCTACTTTAAGATAACAATATGGAAAACACTCTGAAAATTACTAGATTCCTTAGATCATATTCATATTCTCAATTCAAATGCACTGAAGTTATAACTCAATATATAATTGTTCTTATTGCCCTGCAACCAGTTCCACTTGGGATTTCATAATCCATCTTACCTTGATTTATTCCTGTTCTCCCCCATGGTTATCTCAGTATAGGCCAGCACAAATTAGCATAAACGTGGCCAGTCTATATATGTGTGGTAGAGATAGAATTTGTGTCCCCTACCAACATGCACAGGGTATTGCTCAAAGAACCACTTGAAGCCAGGTGTAGTGGCACACACCTATAGTCCCAGCTACTTAGGAGGCTGAGGCAGGAGGATCACTTCAGCCCAGGAGGTCGAGGCTGCAGTGCACAATGATGGTACCTGTGAATAGCCACTGCACTCCAGCCTGGGCAACACAGGGAGAACTCATCTCTTAAAAAAAAAAAAAAAAGAACCACATAAATGTGGATGTGGAGGCAGCTGGTAAAATGAGGCCTGCATTGGGAGAGATTTTTTAGAATATACTTGTAAGTTCACTCATCAGATATCATTTTTTAAAACCTTTCATTTTGTAATAACTTTTGCCTTATAGAAGATTTGCAAGACAGCAGAGTGTTCTTGTATACCCTTTACCCAGTTTACCCTGATGTAAGCATCTTACGTAACTGTGGTACAATGATCAAAACTAATAAATGAACATATATAACCTGAACTATAAATACTGCTCTGATTTCCCCAGCTTTTTCCAGTTCCTAAAGTGGAACTGGTTTAAACTAAACACATTCCCAATCCCCACTAGAGCCTCTGGGAATAGAGGGAGTTAGGGGAATGGAACCCAGCTGGGGACAAGGACAGCCCAAGAGAGCTAAGCTACTACAGGAAGTAGAGGAGCAGTGAGACAGCACATCTTCTATGTGATTGCAGATGGTGGGGGACCAAGGGGCACAGCCGCCTCACTTCCTCAAGGGGACAAGGAGTGCCGTGAGCTTCCCAACGGTGGAGGCAATGGAAGAGTGGTACCCGTGCTCACCTTCATGTGAGTGTGGAGGCCCTTGTTCACTTTCCCTGGGCCTGTCCAGCCCCAGGATCTGGGCGCAGCTTTTCCACAGGGTGGCAGTGTTAGCCCCAGAGAAGGTGGAAGCTTCCCTCTCGGGTGCATCTGCTGCTCGGCACAGGCTATGTGAACATGAAAGGCACCTCTTTGGTTTGCCAGTGTCTAAACTGAGCAATCACTCAGGATGGGACCCAGCCCTGGAACCAGCATGGTATTTGTTGTGTTTAACAGGATTTGAGGAGCAAGAAGGAGCATTTGGGAGAAGAAGTGACTGAGGGAGATGAAGAAGAAAGAAAGCACCTAAACTTACAACAAAATACCCTGAATGATAATGGTCAGAAAAACCCGGATTGTTTTTATTGCCATTGGGGAGTTAACTATCCTTCTTCAACACTGGCACCCAGGCTTCTGGGTGGTTAAACAACCATCACCAATACTCTCCCAACTTCCATGAAATCCAGAGAGATGCACCCAAAGGCACATCAAAATGTTTTGCAGGAAGTACACTAACAGTAGCTCTATTCACCACCATCTCTGCCCCACCCCCATGAGGGTAGAAGCTGCTTAACAAGTTGGATTCCCCAACCTGTGAATCAAAGAAAGCATATGCTGAAGCCAGCAGTAAACATCCCTAAGGTTTGCTTGACTACATGGGTATTGCAGTGGACAGGGGAGGGGTTGGAGGAATAGGTGGAAGAGAAAATGGAATTCCTTGCATTCAAGGAATGATTTTTCTGCCTACATAGAGGAGGAGACTCAAGCTGAACATTTAATATGCTGCACAAATATTCCTGTTTCTTCATTAATAAATGAAATGGAACTGGAATCTGGATGATTAATTCAGCAAGTCACAATTCCTTTGCTTTTAGTGTTTGGTATTCTTTTATGTTCTGTGTTATATGGGGCAGAACTTTGGGGTCTCAAGCAAGCAGTTACACAAGCACTTAAAGATCCAAAGCTCTTTTCTGAAAAATAATATTGCCTGTAGAATCAGGCATCCCTGCAGCATCTGCATGCGAAGGACAGGGTTGGCCCTCTCTCTGGGTAAGATGACAAGTCCAGTTCTTAAACTTGAACAATGTAGGAGTGATGCTGGTTCCTCCAAGAGGAGTAGCACAAAAAGGAATGCATTGCTCAGTGTATCACTGTTTCCCACCCCTGCCAGAAATGTTATTAATTTTGGTTTACCATTCTAAATACACTGTTTTTTTGTTTTTCTTGAGACAAGAGTCTCACTCTGTTGCCCAGGCTAGAGTGCCACAGCGTCAGCCTAGCTCACAGCAACCTCAAACTCCTGGGCTCAAGTGATCCTCCTGCCTCAGCCTCCCAAGTAGCTGGGACTACAGGAATGTGCCACCATGCCCAGCTAATTTTTTATATATATATATTTTTTTAGTTGTCCAGCTAATTTCTTTCTATTTATAGTAGAGATGGGGTCTTGCTCTTGCTCAGGCTGGTCTCAAACTCCTGAGTTCAAATGATCCACCTGCCTCGGCCTTCCAGAGTGCTAGGATTACAGGCATGAGCCACCACACCCAGCCTATTACTTTTTTTATATACTCAGCTTCTTGAACCTGTGAATTTATGTCTTTCACCACATTTGGGAAGTTTGTAGCCAATATTTTTTCAAATACCCTTCAGCCCCACTTTCTTCTTCAGTCTTTTTGGGATTATGGTGATACAAATGTTGGATCTTTTATTATTGTTCCATTGGTTCCTGAGGCTGTCTCCTTTTTATATTCAGTCTATTTCTCTTTGTTGGGTAGGTTGGGTAAAATCTATTGAACTGTCCTCAAAATTGCTGATTCTATCCTGTCTTTTGCACTCTATTCCTGTCCCTATTCAGTGAGTTTTTTAAAAGTTATTTTTTCAGTATTATAATTTCCATTTGATTTTTTTATAACTTCTATTTCTTTACTGGGCTTTTCTTTTCATGTGTTTCGAGAGAATTTGTAGTTGCTTGTGAAATCACTTTTTTTTTTATGATCGTTGCTTTTAAAATCTTTGTCAGATAATTCAGATTCCTCCTTGGTGTTGGTGTCAATTGATTGTCTCTTTCCAGCAAATTATGATTTCTGGTTTGGCATGACGAGTGATTGTGTTCTAGGTAGTTCTTTTGGCAATTGAGGAGACTCTGGTCTTATTTACATTTTTATTTTAGCATATAGTCACCCTCATTAGGTTTAGTGTGTAGGTTTTAGCCTATTTTTATGGGCTGTGGTTTCAATGACAATCTAACTTTCAGAGTTTTTGTTGGGCTATTTTGATCAGTTTGGTTTATCTGTGCTGCTTGGACTCCTACTGCTCCCTGCCGGTGCTGCTTTGAGGGGACAGAAGGAGCTTCCCTAGGCTGGAATGTGTGGTGCCTCTATGTGGGGGAAGGGCAGCTCAGGCCCACTGGAATGCAGGGTCTTGCGATTGTCGTGGTAGGTTCCACCCTGCATCTGAGAGGTAGAGACTGCTTCCCAGGTCAGGCATTTGTTGTTACAGAATACCCATTGCTGATGTCTCGCAGCCTTTCAGGGTCTTTAAGTGAGGGTGGGAAATCTCAGGCCCTGGAGAAGGAAAGCATTTCCCTGGCTACTTATTATCAGCTTCATTTCCACTTAGCCCCTTTGCCATGTGAGGGAGGAATGATCCTCTCTGGGCCACCTTATGTTGCTAGTTTAGGGACCAGAAAACATCAGACGTGTGTATTCTTCTGTCGCATGGGGAGTTGTAAGATGCTACGTAAACCACTATAATTTTCCTCCAGGCCTGGGGTCCTAACCAATTAACCTTCCTCTTTCCATTTTTTGGACTCCCATTTGGTTGTCTTTTGTGTTATTTCCAGGCTTTATAATTATACTTAGTGGGGAGAAGCAGGGACAGACAAGCCTACACATTCCTCATCAGTCCAGAAGTTCTCTGTTAAATCTTTTTTGATACTTCTCTAAATTCTTTAGTACACTTTAAAAACATTTGAGCAGAACCAAAGATATTTACTATTACTAAAAAGTGGGGTTTTTTTACTGCTTTATAGGGAATATGGGAGATTTAGGCATAAGCTTACACTTGTGTATTAGGATATAAAGTTTTTTGCTCTTTAATCTATGAAAGTTTATTGGTGAAGTAATCTTAAAAGTAATATTATAAAAAAAATATTATTTTTTAAATATCTGTCACTTCCTGATGTCAAGCTTTCATATATTTTTAGAAGATTCTTGATATTGATTCCTTTATAAACTTACCAGAATTGGGTTTTTTTCCTTTTCTTTCTCTTTTTATGGAGAGTAGGTGGGTGGATGGTAATGGGCAGTGGGTAGTGGGCAGTGGTGGTAATGAATATAGAGGTCTTATCTATGAATGAATCATAATTGAGTTGTAGTAAGCAGCAAGAAAGAAACTAGCATGACTTCCAGATACCAATTCAGGTAACAACCAATGAATTTGAAAAACAGCACAAAATGGTCAAGCACGTTTGAGAAATTGATTGAGTTAATCCTCTTCCATTTTCCTCTTGCCCTAATGCCACGATGACTGCAATTTGTCTCCTCCCACTCCCTTCCTCTTTTTAAGATGGATGGCCTACACACCTTTTTTAATTATCTTAATCTCGCTGGGAGGTGCACTCTTATCCTAATATACATTTCTGTAGAACTAAGTCAGTGTCTGGCTGTATCTTTTAACCATTGCTCATGTTGAGGAAGAGATGGTTCTAAATATCTGCACTAGTCAGAGCTGTAGTTGACTCAGGGGCACTTTGTTTCTGAACATGTGATTCACCCTAAGCATGAAGAAGGCCTATCAGTGTCATTTCTTTAGCCTCTGAATAGAGTCAGGCCATCCAATGCAAGGAAAACGCCTTCCTCTAAAAAATTTGTAAGTCCTGACAGGGAGTACCATATTAAACATACAGCTAGTGTTCTTAGCAAAAAGATTTCATGAGATAAATCAGTGTCGTTTTATAACATTAAACTTTCTCCATAAGTTTTTGATTATCTCAAACAAATTTTGTCTTTAGTGTATAAATTATTCTGGTTTTTATTTTGATGGCAATTTTGTTTGAATTTTATTTCTATGGAGACTATGTAACATCATGTACAAATAAGTTAGGGATTCATTTTCTAATATAAGAAAAATAGGTGGGAATCATTTAAGCCTGGATTTTGAAATATCAGAGGAAAAAGGTTGGTTAGCCTGCTTAAAGAAACATCTTTGTTGTGAAGGTGAAGTGCAGCTCCTGAAGGATGTTCTCATTCTCTCTCTCTCTTTCCCATTCTCTTTCTCTCTCTCTCTCTCTCACACACACACACACACACACACACACACACACACACACAGACACACATACACATGTACTTTAAACCTGGGAGTAAAGGGAACTGTATTGGGGTAGTGGTAGTGGGGGACAAAGTACATGTCATGTTTCTCCTACTTGTCTTTCAGATGGAACCCCCCTGAGCTGGTGGGTTGGAAGAACCAATGAAACACACACTTACTGGGGAGGTTCTCTGCCTGATGCTCAAAAGTGTACTTGTGGATTAGAAGGAAACTGCATTGATTCTCAATATTACTGCAACTGTGATGCTGGCCGGAATGAATGGTGATTTCCACATGATTTCCCTGCACAAAAATGTAGTTTTTATTCCTTAATTATGCATAGTTAATTAAATATCAGACAAGCTGGTACAAAAAGGTAACTAGATTAAAGTATGTTCAAGCAAGTTACAAATATGTTTTGCTGAAATATGATCAATTAATCTAAAGATTCAATTTCATGACCAAAGATTTACTGTATCACTGTGAATACTATATAATGTACATTTTATTTTTTCTAAAATAGAAACACCTGGTAAGTTTTCCACTTACTGGAAATCAAATATTAGACTTTTGGAAGTTTAATTTAATCTATCAAGTATTCACATAGTATACTCATAGCAGCAACTCAAAGGTGAATTCCTCCAAATCTTTGTCAGAATAGATTTGGGATATAATGCTGCATGTTCTATCATTCTTTTAGAAATTCGCAGTAAACATTAACACCTTAGAGCTCTGAGAGGTCCTGCATAAAAGGACTGTGTTTATTTTGTGGAATCAACAATTTCCCACACTCACTTAACTCTTTTTTAGTGCAACACCAAAGCTTCAAGAACCAAATGTTCTGTAGAACACACTTTGAAACAACTAACACGTAGAATTTCAAGGATTTGAAAATTATATTTTAAGCTTTCTTTGAAGGCAAGAATTTTCTCATGTAGATTGCATGCTTCTTTTTATAGAAGTTGTTTTTGAGGTTATTTTTGGAATGTGTATTGGTCTTGTTTTTTATTTATAATGTGAAAATGTTTTAAATTTCTGGATTCATGTTGGCAACTCACAATATTGTCATAAAACAACTAGACTATGTAGACTACGTTCTATTTTTTTTTTAAAAAAAAATCTTAATGGTCAATCAGATGTCAATATAGTTGATTTGGCTATAAAATAATCTAAGCTGTAATTTGATTCCTAAAAATTGAGTTTACCATTTGGACTGCATAGTAGTCCACTTACTTAGTAGGCATAAATAAAGGCTATTTCAAATTACTTTTAAAAATATTGTTGAATTTGAAAAACACACTTGAATAGACTGGAGTTGTCAACAGAATATGTACCATATGCTTGCATGGGGATTATTTTTACTGTTCCTCAAGTTCAAAATTACAAAATCATCATATAGATTTATGAGACACAGCTTTTCAATATTTTGATGTACGGTCGCAAGACAGCTTTTTCCCATTTAAAAAATGAATGCAATTTTAGTGCAGTGAGTAACAGGAAAAAAAATCTGACCTGTAGTTTTACATTTGGCCACTAGTAATTCCCAGGTCTTCTATAACCTTCTGCCAATTAGAATACTCTTGTAAAAGTTCAGGTGTACACTATAGAGTGTCTAGTATTGCAATGTGATGATATTTGTTAACCTGGGGCTCCATAATGAGACAAAACAGCCCATTCAAGTCTTCTTGCAGGGCATCTCTAACAATCCTAGAGATTTTCTTTCCCTCTGTTCCACAAGGGGCTCCTGCCTGTGTCTAGCTCCTGACTCTTAGGAGACCTAAGGATCACTGGCGTGTCCCCGCCCCCATTCCCTACAAGTCAGAGAGGAGAGATTTGGCAGGGCGTTGCTAGAAAGCCAGAATTATATATATTCTGGTGGCTTTATGATGTGGTTTGAAGAACGTTAAGAAATCTATTTTTTAAAAAAAGTTATAGAACATTCTATTAGTATTAAGTGCATACTTTATTGTATATCTCATTTGCTTGGGGGCAGTAACTAGAGGAACATACTACATGGAGGATATAACTGTATTGAGCGACCTTCCTGCATCCTGAGTAGTGAGGCAGGGGACAGAAGCTCATATGGGTCCCTGTCCTCTGACACTCTTAGCTGTGTCAGCTTCAGTTCGTTAGAGTAAAGGGCTGCTCTCATGTGAGAGAAGACCTGGGCTTTTCCTTTGGAGGAAAGTTTAAGAGGGAAACAGATTGAAAAAATTAAATCCAATCCTAATTTCAGAAGTGGGGATTGTGGAGTCGTTGCCTTTTAAGCTTATTTACTTTGAATCAACAGTAAGAATATAACCATTCTCAAATTCTGTCCCAACTCTTCAGAATATGTTTTGTGAATATGGGTGTGTGTATGTGGGAGAAGGCTGGGGAATTTGAATTTCAGTTTTGATTTTTCAAATGAAATTAATCTTTTAATCATTTTATAAAAATGGAATTCTAAAGAGTTTATGATTAAAGTTATAAATAAAGATGAAAAGATCTATAATTGTAATAATATGGCTTAGGATATAGAAATGAGAACCTAATCGTAGTTTTTATTCAAAGTCTTTCTTCAAGTAATTATTGAGGTGCTTAGAAAGTTTTTCATGGTGAGAAGTTTATAATTACAGAATGTTATTCAGGAATGGAAGTAAATTGAAAGCTATTTTGCTTTCTCTTCATGTACATGTCTATTAATGTGACCAGTAGTATTGGTAATATAAACTGTCACCATTTTTCCATAAGTTGTCCCTATAATCAGCAGCTCTTTCTAAATCATATTATATGAAAACAATAATTTATGATCAGACAGTACCCCCGTTAGAGTAAGAATTTTCTATCAAGTAACTATTTACAATATGCCATAAGTTTATTATATAAATAAATATATTTATAGGGCACTATAAGTTAAAATATTAGCCTATACTCCAAGTAAATATATGGATATAAACATATAGTGGACTATGTTTAAAGAGACATATATATTCTCTAAAATCTGCATATGACATATAATTCAACTATTTTCAAAAATCCTCAAGTTATTTTGATAGTTATAATGATTACAAATATAACCATAATATTATTTTACTTCTAAGAATTTAAATAGGACTTTCATGTAATTATTTCAGAGCCCTTTAAATAAATAAATAAAAATAAAAAGCATAAAATAAGATGACTTAAATATATTCAAGTGTACAAATAATCACAATAAATGTGAATGAACTCTTTATTCATTTAAAAGCCAATATATGTAACCAAAGTGTTTGTGCCCCTGTAATATTCTGAAATGAAATAAAAAATAAATAAATAAAAGCCAGACAGTATTAGATTTTTAAAGAAGCTATTGCTTGTGTACAAAAGATAAAACATAAGCACACATTCAGTAAAGTTGGAAGTAAAAGAATGGAAGATATTTATCAGGTAAATGCAAACTCCAAAAATAACAGGTATAGCTGTGTATATCAGACAAAGACAGAAAGCATTATTAGCGATAAAATTGGACCGTATCTAATGCTGAGGTTAACTCACTGGAAAGATCTAACTACACTCGTATGCATCATCAAATTGTTTAAAATGTATAAAGAAAAAAATTAACTAATATGCAAAGGGAAAGTGACAAATTACCAAAATTGGGGAATAATTTAACGTAATATTTTTGGTAATCAATAAATGAAGCAGATAAGAATATTATAATACTATAGTTAACAAACTTGATATTGCAGCCATATACAGTTATACAATATATATCATTCTCAAGCAAGTATAGAACAGTTTGTAGATGAGTGGAATCTTAACAAATTTTAGATAATTGGCATGATAGAAACTATATCCTTAGTTGTAGTATGTTATAAATCAATAACATACAGTTCTTAAAAGCTTGTACATGTGCCAGTCAAAGACACAAAAAGAAATAAAATACAGGTACTCCATGGAAATAACAGAAAAGTTAGAAAGGAAGAAACCAGGCTGGCAGGCACTGTAGACAGCATGATTGTGAACATAGAAAATCTAAGGTAACCTAAAGAAATATTATCAGGATAAATGAGAGTTCAGTGAATTTGCTAAATTTATGATCAGTCGATATTGAGAAATTACTTGAATTTCTGTAATATCATATTAATAAAATAATTATCATTATAAAACTTAGTAAAATTATTTGCAATATCAACAAAAATGTAAATTTCTGTGGAATAATTTCTGTGCAATATTTGTGAAAATTATAAAACTTTATTAAGAGAATTAAAGACAACCAAATTAATAGATTGATTCACTACTGTCATAGACTCAATATCTTAAAGCAGTGGTTCTCAATCAAGAGTTAACTTGACCCCCAGGGGATATTTGGCATTTTCTGAGGATGTTTTTGTTGTCACAAAGGGAGGGGAATTTTTTCTACTGGTGTGCTAAGCTAAGGCTGCTGTTAAACATCCTACCGATGCACAGGACAACCCCACAGCAAAACATCATCTGGTCCAAAATATCCATAATGCTGTCGATATTTGAGAAATTGTGTTTTGAGATATCATTCTCCTCAAATTAAACTATCAATTTAATGAAATTCCCAACAAATGCCAAATGTTTATTTGTATAGATTGCAGCAAGCTGATTTTAAAATTAATAGGGAAACTAAGAGTTAAAAAATAAGCAAGATAATTTTTAAGCTGGAAAACAAGGTGAAGATACTAATCCTCTCAAGACACATTATATTGCTGCAGCAATTAGTGCAGGTTGAATCAGCCAAGCAATAGGCAGATTGACCGATTAAACAGAAATTGAGAACCTGGAAATGTTTTAAGTGGATTGTGTATCATAATGTTGTTGTTATTCCTGACCTACTCCCCCCCCCAAAAAAAATCATTAAAAGTTAAAGTTGACTCAATATTTCGCCATTTTAGCTTTCTTAACAACTGCTTTGCATCAAATGAATTCCCCTAGCAAACAATGAGTGGTAGCTTTTAGAAGTTTTTGTACTTTCTAGGAAAGTATACTTTCTTGAGCAATAGGAATTTTTAAGTGAAAAGTGAAATTACTGAATTTTTAATACTGCTACAAGAAATTTTAGTACCTTAAAATGTACTATTTCCAACTTTAGACTATAGTATACATTTTAGAAAATAATAGGAAGGAAAGAAGAAAAATGAGATGTCCCTGTTAATTGGGAAGTTTTGAGTAGGTCTGGTAACCATGACAAATCTGCAGTATTCTATTTGAATCTGAGAAGATTGAGATCTGACTATACCAATTAGAAATTGGTGAAAAATGTTGGCCATCCATATGCTCAGATTAAGAAGACCTTATCATAATATCTAACCCAGTGCAACTGAGATACACAATGGGTTCCCAGTACACATTCTTAGTATTTTGTACAACTTTCAGTGTTAAAAATGAAATGAAACTTGCAGCTTTAATGCAAAATGGGTCTTTAAAATTCAAGCATCCTCCATGAATAACTAATAGCACTGCATTTCCTCTACTAGGCTATCTTGCTAAAATAGCAATCACAGAAGCTGAAATAGTTATTTTTGATGCCTACTACATTAGTACAAAATTTCCCCTTACTGCCTACCTCATTCCCCAAGAGATATATTTCTAGCTTGTCTACCATCAGTCCACTCCAAAGTTGAATGGGGATGATTTTTAGGTAATCCATGCTCTGTTCTGTGCATAAACATGAGCAACAGAGTCTTAGCTAGGTCAGGCAGTGAGACTTCAGTCTGATTTTAGAAATAATTTTTTAAGAAATAATCTTTCTTTACCATTAAATATTTCGTATTTTTCAGGATATTTAATTCTTATTAATTTAAATCTCTTTATGTGCACTATAAGTTGCCTTTTTTTTTTTTACAGGATGAAAATTTTAGATAATATAGTCATTTTATTTTAGTTCTATCTTTTAAAATTTTAAACTTTGATGCCTAAATTCTTTTATAAAAGAAGTTGGTTAATGGGTACAAAAACACAGTTAGATAAAAGAAATAAGTTCTAATATTTGATGTATAGTTGGGAAATTATAGTTACTAATAATTTATTGTATATTTCAAGAATTATACAAAAGAAGAATTATAATGGTCCCAACACAATGAAAAGATAAATATTTGAAGTAATGGATATTCCAATTACCCTAATTTGATCATTACACATTGTATAAAAATACAATGAGTATAAAAATATCACATGTACCCCCAAAATATGTATAACTATGATATGATATATCAATTAAATTTTTTTATTTGGAAAACTTTGTTTTGCAAATACAAAAGGATTGCAATGATTAAATATTAGTTATTCTGATCTTTTGCCACAAATCCAAACAAAGGAAGGTTTGGGAACAGAGCAATTTAAAGAAAAAGTATTTGCTGGATTCTGTAGAGATTCTGTATCAAAATGAGGATCTGCGTAAGAGTGTTTTGTCTGTGAATCAGAATACACATGCAGTGGAGGCATAGATATATGATAATATATAAGCATAGGTATATAAATATAAGCATAAAATATAAGTATTTTTTTGCAAAAGAGTAGGCAAATGCCTTTACTTTGGCCAGAGAGGAAATTAGATGCTTAGCTGGGACCAGGACCCCAGGCCTGCCAGCTTCTCCAGGCCAAGAGATGTGCATTTATTTTCCCTGTCACTTACACATGGAGTGATGATGATGATGGTAATAACAATTAATATTCATCATGTCCAATAGGCTGTGTGCTGTTAGCGGGCAGAGACAGTATTTCTTGCTCTGTGTTCTCAGCGCCTGGCACAGTGCCTGCCCAGCAGGAGGTGAGCGCTGAGTGGGTGTCGACTCAGTGACTGGAGACAGCATTTCACAGGACACTTTCACACCCATTAGTCTATATTTATTTGTAAGGGTGTTGTATTTATTTTGGTTTTGAATCTATGGAGTTGTTTTTTCAATCTGTAAAGTCAGCAAAGAAAGAAATACCCAGGTACAATAAAAGGACTTTAAAACATTAATGATAAATTAATATTCTGTGAAATAAATATCTAAATCTAGTGTTACCATTTATATTTGTAATTAATAATCATTCAGATATTTATAATCAATAATCATTCAGATATTATCTTAAGACTAATTTTACAAGAGAAATTATATGCTTAATTACTATGAAAATCCCACACTTGCAAAATGACCTCCCTTCTGGGTTTGCCCCCTTTCGTCTCTGTGGTCATTTAGACCAGGACGTAGCAAATGAGTCAAGAGTTGGTAAACTCCAGCCAACTGGCCTGTTTTTATATGGCCCGTGAGCTAAGAATGTCTTTTTTACATTTTTAAATGGTTGAAAAATTGAAGGAAGAATATTTCATGACATACAAAACTTGTATGAAAATCAAATTTCAGTGTCTATAAATTGTCATTGCAACACGGCCGTGCCTGTTTGTTATTGTCTGTGGCTGCTTGCGCACACTGCAGGCCGAGTGAAGTTGTAGCTACAAGAGGCTGCATGACCTGCGAAGCCAAAATAGCTTACTCTGTGGCCCTGTACAGAAAAACTTTGCCAAACCCCGACTTAGATTCATCGTAGTCTCTGTTCTCTCAAAATATTGAAAATGTTTTTAAGTGTTCAATGAAGTCCTTTAATGTTGGTTTCAAATTACAATAAGAGATCATAGCTAATTTTGTCATTATGTTAATCAGGATAATTTTAAGCATTTTGGTTGTTGTTTTTTAGGACCAGTGACACAATAGTCCTTTCCCAAAAGGAGCACCTCCCGGTCACCCAGGTTGTGATGACGGACACAGGCCGACTGTCTTCAGAAGCAGCTTATAGCCTGGGGCCGCTGCTCTGCCAGGGGGACAGTAAGTGGCAAGAAAAAGATTTTTTTTCATAACATGTTTTGGTTATAAATGAGTAGGCAAATACCCTTATTTTGGCCAGAGAGAAAATTGGTGGCAGTGCTGGGACCAGGATGGATCTCAGAAAAGCACAGCTATCATAAAAACACTGTCTGTACTGAAGATCAATATTTCCTTAGTGAAGAATTAGTTTACAGAGGATGAATTATCTTTGTTTTAACTTATTACTTGGTTGGCTGAATTTATTGTCCATTTATTGTATTTCTTCCAAAACAGTCATTAAACGAAGCATTTCCTGAGTTTGTAAATACTTGCGGACATTTATTCATTAGCCCATATATTCTTCAGACAACTGTAGTGGTATAAAAGTATTGGGACACACTTTCTGTTTTCAGACCTTTGTACACATCATCTCATCATTATATGGTACTGAGCATTACATTAATATTTTTTACTGCAACATTTTCATTCACGGTTGGATTCCTTGGTCAAGCTTTCCCTCACCCACCCAGGGCTCATTGGCACTACATCCCCAGAATTGTGTCAAGTCGGTGAGGACCTGCCTGTTGTCCTGGTACCTGAACAGCAGCTAAGCCAGATATAAAAATCTTATTTCCCTGAGAAGAGTTTTAATACTGTTTCTTATACCCCAGCATTGTCTGCTGCTGCGGAGAAGTCTGAGACTAAATTTATTTTGATTTTCTTCTCTGCCCCAGGATATGTAGGATATTGCTGAGAGAGGTAGTCCGGTGCAGGCCCTGCACGTTCTTGGTGGTGTGCCAGACCACACGGCGTCTCTGCTTCTGGTACCCAGCAGTTTCTGTAACCAATGGTGTAGGCAACTAAGGAGGTCGAAGAGAATATAGCATTGCCGCCAATGGCCACTCACTCCCCAGAGAGGAGGAGTTCTGGCTTGTTCGTACTTGCTCAAAAAGTCTCGGACACTTGTCCCTGGGTTTCTCATCTAAGATGCAAACCTACTGTGTGTGTAGCATCGACCCGAGCTGGTGGATCGCCTTGCTGTCTGAGATTTGGAGACAAAGGGAACTGATGCAAATATTCTAATGCCTTTGCTGCTTGCTGTGCTGTGATAGTGTTCTTTGATTTTGACCCAGAAATGTTGTGTTTTCTATCAGCATCCATGAAAGTGTGGCAAGATACATTGTTAGTTTGCAAGTAGGGTGAAATCTCTGATTCTTCACAGTTCTTGACAGATAGGCTATCCTTCAATTTCAAAGCTTATCCAGAATATGCCTCAGTGTTAATTATTCAGTGTTAATTCTTCCTAAAATAAAGCATGCTTATTTTGACCTAAATAATCTGATATCTATTCTCCTTTAGAAAAAATGGTTTTGTTATGCCTTTTTTTTTTTTTTTTTTTTTGAGACAGAGTCTTGCTGTCTTGCCCAGGCTAGAGTGTGGTGGCACAATCATAGCTCACTGCAACCCCTCAAACTCCTGGGCTCATTATTGTGCTTTAAATACATTTTCTGTTTCATTTGTTGGAGTCTCTGCATCTGGGACTTTATGTTGACCTGTCTTCCCTTGCCCTCCACACATTTTCTGTTTTCTCAGATTGCTTTAGTGTCTTTGTCCTTCTCTGTATTCGATGTGCTTCTGCCAAGTTTTTCCTCAGTTCCAGTTGTTAGGTATCAGCTGTATTAATTCCATTTCTAGGTATTTCTGATTTATCTGTTATTTCAATGATGATTTGTTTGGATCTCTATTTTATTTTTTCTTAAAAATCTCTTTTAATGAATTTTAGAATTATCTAGTCTTTTAACTCTAGTTTTACTGAATTAGTGTTTGTATTATTCCCATACTATGAAACTCTTATAGGGGTTTTCCTTCCCTGAGGTTGTGTTTCTTCAAAACAGCTTTTTCACGTGTGTGTGCTGCGATCTGTCTTCATGTCCTCCCTTCCTCCTGTTCAGTCTGCCTTGTACATACATGCTCCTTCCTTCCTTCCTTCCATCTTTCACAGTATGTGTGCATAGTTGCTGTGCTGCTTTATCTTGTTTATAGTTCAGACATTTAACTTATTTGTATGTAATATAGTTGAATTCTTCTTGACATCTGTCTCTCCATAATCAGACCCCTATTTCTGTCCCTTCTAACCTGTAATCACAGGTCTAGAGTCTGTCATTCTATCAATTTTTCCATAATTTAAGATCCCAAGTTGGTGAGAGAGGGGTCTGTTGAGTTGTGTCCCATTGCTGGCTGTTCTCAGTGCTGTTTTATCTTTGAGATTTATTTAAATGCTTGTGCCAGTTGTCACCTCACGGCAGGGAGGGTGCATTCTACACTCATGTCAGGATGTCCACAGGCTTCGGATTCAGCCCACAGTTCAGCATTAACCCCTGGAAACTTGGAGCTGCTTTTTTTTCCCCTGCCTGTTGAGATTTTAGCATCAGGCATTGGTATGTAGGGACTCTGCACTTTTGGGATTATTTCTAGATTATTTCCTCTCTGGCAACTCACCTCAGCCCCTCTCTTCTCTCCAAATGTGGGTACATTTGTGAGATGCCTCAGGATATTTCATCCACCTTCAGTTTCTCAACAGGACTCCCAAGGTATGAAAGGATCAAGTGTGATATTTACAATATCTCCTACTGCAAAAATCCCCTTCTCTTTCCCTTTCCTTGTTTTCGTCTCTGTTTTCTTTAAAATGACATTTCTTGATTCTTTTCTCTTCCCTTGGGTGGCTGGGGCCAGTGGGGCTCCAGGGATGGGGTGAAGGAATTGGCCACCGGGGTTGGGAGACTGATTCCGTGCTGGGGACCAAGCAAATACATAAATAAATCGGGGATGATGGGAGCCAGTTTTCCCACCCAGAAGGGAGTTGTACGTGTGGAAAGGGGGAAAACTGAAATGAACCCTGTGGTGCTGGATTGGAAATGGGGGTATTAGTGTGAACTCATAGATTTTAATATATCTGTCTATAATATTAAATTTAGATAGATAAAATTTAGATAGACACAGATAGATAAATATCTATATTTATCTATCTATTATATAGATAAATATACAAGGTGTCTGAAAAGTCTTCATACAAAGGAAAAATTTTGTAAAATTTTGTAATGAATATTTTGTAAATAACGGTACATTTAGCTACAATGTCCCATTTTCCTTATGTATGGTGACTTTTGGGACACCCTGTAGAATAAAAACAGAAGTGTATGTATGTGTATGTGTGGTGTATGTGCAGCATACAAACACACATATTTCCTAGCTCTGACTACTGAAGGGCCTAGAAGCAATGATACCCTAGTAGCAAAGAGATGTCTAGCATGTAAATCTGGGCTTCTAAACACCATTTTCTACCATTCTCCACTGAAAGAAACCACAACACCTTGGAGAAATGGCTGATTCCAGAGATGGGACAGAGAAAGTACAAGATGAGCCTGGATCATCTTCTTGTGATAAAAAGTAAAAATAAGCTAAAAAAAATAATGGGGACTTGTTAATAGGACATGACTTTCAGCTTAAAGGGACCCATTGACCACAGTTGAGGCCATTTAAGCATCAAAATAAGTTACAGGTTATATATCATTGAATAGAATGGGAATTCAAGAGTGATATTGATATAAACAAATGAATAAATCAATGGAAAGTCAAGAGAAAAGCTCTTTCTAACAAAGGAATGCCAACCAATTCATATAGAAGGAATGATGGAACTTAAAAAAATCACCATTGGCAACCATAGTTATAATAATTCAATCAAGAACCATCAATAAATTATAAAACCCATGGGTGACAGTTTGAAAAAGTGAGTAATGTTATGTTTTCATAGCCGTAAGTGCCAAAATGGGGATGAATTACAAAGAGAAAAAACAGTAACTCCACATTGGAAAAACTTGAAAATACCACTTTACAAGGCAATCAAAGCAAACATGACAAGTCGCGGGACTAATGAGCATTGCCTGCCTCCTGGTGTGATACACGCAAAGAACACAGAATCACCTTGGTGGCATTTTTTACAAAAATGCATAACATGAATCTGATATCATGAATTTGTCAGACACATCCAAATAGAGGAACATTCAACTGAAAAATGCTAAAAAGAAAAAAAGTCATAGAACAAAAAGATAAGAAAAGACTGACAGTTCCAGAATGGAGACGGGAGAAATACATGTAATGTGTAGTCCTAGAATGGATTCTGGAATAGAAGGACAAAAAATTTTGTTGTTGCTGCTGGTGTTTGTTTTTGCTGTGGAGGGAATTACTAGGACAGTTTTCTTTGCAAGAAAGACAGAAAGAAAAGGCTGTGCTCTGGCTTCTAGAGTCAAACATCTTTAAATCTCCACTTGGATGCCTAATAGGTGTCTCAAATTTAGCATGTCCCAAACGGAGCCACTTCTGAAACCTGCTTTTTCAAAATTGTTCCCATCCCAGTCAGACCAAAAAGTCTGGAGTCATCTCGGACTTCACCCTTCCTCTCACATCCCACATCCAATTCATCAGTCAATTCTCTCGCCTCCAACTTCAGAATTATCCTGAACCTGGGCCTGTCCCGGCACCTCCACTGCATGCTGGTGTCATCTCCTAACTGGTCTCACGCTTTAGCTTTGCCTTCCCTACCCCTTTCTCAGTGCTGAATCCCAGTCCTCAAAATAATCGCCACTTGGCTGTCAATGTCGCGATCACATGACACGGATGTTTGGAACCCCCAGTAAAGGATTGTATAGATTATTAATACATTTAGCAGTAATAATCCTGTAAGTATAAAATGTAAATGTTATTTTTGTTTCATGATTTTTTTTCCTTTTGTCTTTTTGGAAACAGAGTCATTTTGGAATTCAGCTTTCTTCAACACGGAGACTTCATACCTTCATTTCCCTACTTTCCATGGAGAACTTACTGCCGACGTGAGTTTCTTCTTTAAGACCACAGTTTCCGCTGGTGTGTTTATGGAGAACCTGGGGATCACAGACTTTATCAGGATCGAGCTGCGTGGTGAGTCGCCCAGACTTTACAAGTCATAGGATGCCCATTTTTTAGCAATAAAAGCTTTAACTGAACAAAATTTTGAAGTATTGTCGTTCTTACTTTATAATTGTATTTCGTTATTAAGTACTAGAATTCTATGATTTTAGTTAATCATTTTTATTTTTAACAGAAAATAAAACTTTGAGACATGAAACACATTCATTAAAGCAAATTCATTAAAATGTTATGCCTTCTCTTGACTATGCCAAATATGGTCAGAACTTTAAACCAACCTCATCCAATCATTTACTGAATTCATATTTAACCAGAAGTACTATTTTTCATGTGCCCAAAGCTTCATTTATTACTGTCAAAATTTAAATTTAGTGTTTTTAAAATTGCATGAGACTTTGAGCCTTTTTAAAATAAAATTACTTAAACATGTAAAACAAATACTATTTGGTATTCTAGCAATGCATACATATTGGTACGATTTAGGACTTAGTAAGATTGAATAGTAAACTGTAAAGATAAGTATGTTAAAATCAGTTTTGTTTTTTCCTCAAGTTTTGTTTTGATTTTATACTCCCCTCCCCCAACTCAGAGTAACTTTTTTCTGCATCCATGTCATTGTCCCTTTTGTAATGAGCATGTCGTGATATTTTCCTGTGTCTACACAAGTCTAAATTTTCTCCCCTGTGAATTAACTTGAGCAGTATTCATATACAATATTTCCAGCTCCCACTGACGTGACCTTTTCCTTTGATGTGGGGAATGGGCCTTGCGAGGTCACGGTGCAGTCACCCATTCCCTTTAACGACAATCGGTGGCACCACTTGAGGGCAGAAAGGAACGTCAAAGGAGCGTCTCTTCAAGTTGACCAACTCCCTCAAAAGATACAGCCTGCCCCTGTGAATGGGCACGTCCGTCTACAGCTCAACAGCCAGCTCTTCATTGGTGAGTGCTGTTGGTTTATAATTGAACTTGATGTGAGGGCAGACATGGACCAAGATCAGAACTATAAAGAATTGATAGCAATGATTGCAAGCAACTACTACTATTGGCACTACTATTGATAACCTAGTTGGTTCCAGAAACTTGCTGTGTGCTTCTTATTTGATATCTCATTGTGTAGGTATTATTGTCACCTGTCTACAGATGAAAAACCAAGCCTCAGAGGGTGGAATAACAACTAACAAGAGGGATCTAAACCCATGATAGCCAATCCCCATGTTTCAACCATTTTTATTACAGGGGCCAGCATTTGTTACACTTGTCACAAATTGTATCAACGTGAGATTTTATCAACACCAATAGTGTGAAAATTAGAAATTTTTATCCAGTTCTTCAGTTTCACTTCTCAGTGGAGTTATAATTGGGACAGAGGTCATCCAGTGTCTGCTCAAGGAGACCTGTGGGCAGAAGCAGGGCAGTGCGTCTACTCACATGAGGCTTTCAGGAGCCCCAGTCCTGATTTTCCTCACTTGTCCCCCTCCTGCTGCTCTCATCGCATGCTTCTTGTTCACACCCAGAGCTCGGACTGCTCCCTTATTCTCGCAGTCCAAGTCATTTAAAGGTTATGGCTATGGGCCATGGAAGGCTGTGCTTGAGTTTGCTTATTTACTGTTTTATCATTGTTGTTTTTCCCCCAAGGAAAAATATGTTTTGCTGTATGACTTTCCGGACTACTCCGTTCTAATTTAGGAACCAAGCAGATAAGGAAGTAGCTCTCACTTCCTCATTTCTTATGCATTTTAAAGCAAATAATGACACCATCCAATTAAAAACTGGACTAAATCACAAGTTTTCACACAGCCTACTCTGCAGGAGGATACACACAACTTCCGGGTACTGAGTGCCGCACAATGAGCGTGTGCGGGTGAATGTGTGCGAGGGCGTGTGAGTATGTGAGCGTGTGTGTATGTGTGTGTGCGATTATGTATGGGAGAGTGTGAGACTGTGTGTGTGTGGAGAGGGCTGTATAAACCTGGGTTCCCTAAAACCTGGCTTCAAGCATTGTTAGTACTTATATTAGGGTGAGATGAGGCCTCTTCAAAGGACTTGAAACCATCAAACTACCTGAAAGGAGGAACATGCAGATGAGTCAAATTAAGGAACTTCATTTTCTCACTTGTAATACGGGGGATTATTTGATGGAATGCCTAGGAACAAAATGAGCATAAAAATTCAGCTGGAATAAACATTCACATTAAGATAAGGTTTATAAAGCTGTGGTGGATGAATCACTGGCTTCAGAATCACCCCTGAAGCTGGTTGAAAATTCAGATTTGGAGCCAGGTATGGTGGCTCACGCCTGTAATCCAGCGCTTTTGGAGGCTGAGGCAAGAGGACTGTTTGAGGCTGGAAGTTTGAGACCAGCCTGGGCAACATAGCAAGATCCTGTCTCTAAAAGAAAAATTATCCAGGTGTGGTGGTGTAGCGCACCTATAGTCCTAGCTACTGGGGAGGCTGAGGTAGGAGGATCGCTTGAGCTCCTGAGTTCAAAGGTGCAGTGAGCTATGATTGCACCACTGCACTCCAGCCTGGGTGACAGAGTGAGACCCTGTCTCGAAAATAAAAGAAAAAAAAAAAGAAAATTCAGATTTGGGGCCCCTCCTATAGGCCCACTAAATCAGTCTCTGTAAAGAGCCTCAGGAATCAGCATTTTTCACAAACTCCAGGTAATTCTATGATCCTGACATGGAGAATTATTGCCCTCAGACTGGTGTTTTTCCCCACACAAGTGTAAACCTTTCTAAATATTTACTTTAGCATTCAAGTTGGACGTGATGAAACATAAATATGTGTGTTACTCAGTTCAGGTTTGCCTCTGTGTCCCCAGAGAAGAGTGGATGGAGTAAGGGACAACCTGGGTGAGACCCTGCAGGGTGGCTTCACCCCTTCCAACTTCCCTTTCTTTGCCTCAGTCTCTTTCACACTTTATTATGAGAGTTGATCAAAATAAAGAATTTACATATATTCTAATTATTGTAAAAATGTTGAAAGTTCATACCTAACCATAAAATGCACATTATTGTTCACAAACAAAAGTAAAATGATGATGTGGTTTATATTTTGTCTGTGTAAAGAAACTAAAGTAAAAGTCTTTCTTAACTGAAATTAAATATTTTAGAGTGAATATTTGCCAAGCTCATTATGCTTAAAAGTTACATGAATAAATGTTTTATTTCAATGTCATTTAAAGTTTCATGATATCTGATAACAGTTCATATTTTCAAAATCTTATAAGCTCACAAAATTTTTTGACAAACTTCAATTTTTGCCAGTCTCCATAAGGCCTGAGTGTGACATGAACATAAAATCCTAATAAAATACCAAGGAACACATTTCTATTTGCAGTGTTTCCCTTGTAGGGGGGACGGCCACCAGACAGAGAGGCTTTCTGGGCTGCATTAGGTCTCTGCGATTGAACGGGATGGCGGTGGATCTGGAAGAAAGAGCCACAGTGACGCCAGGGGTGGAGCCGGGGTGTGCAGGACACTGCAGCAGCTACGGACACTTGTGTCGCAATGGAGGGAGATGCAGAGAGAAACGCAGAGGGATCGCTTGCGACTGTGCCTTCTCTGCCTACGACGGGCCGTTCTGCTCAGATGGTAAGTGTGGCCAGGGAGCAGGTAACAGAGAAAATGTGGGAAACTAAGAATATGAAGAACACTTCTGGCATTTGACATCATAAAGAAAGGATAATATTGAGTCATTATTTGAAATACAATCATTTCTGTTCCAGATTCCTCTACTGAATGTGGAAGATGAATGACTGTCTTTGAAAACCTAAGGCTGTCAGTCCTCTCTGCATTTTTATGTGGAAGATCTCTGTGTTACCTCCCATTTTCTGTTCAATGCTAAGTCTCTCGGAACGATTTGGTTTTCAAAACTCTGTCCTTGAGTTGTTCTGATTTTAAAGCCATTAAAACATCATTGTTTTAAATTTATTTGAATTTTTTAGAGATAGAGTCTCACCGTGTTGCTCAGGCTGGACTCAGACTGCTAGTCTCAAGCAGTCCTTCTGCTCATTGTTATTTATGACAATGACTCGAAGTGATGCAAAAGACATTTTAAAATTGCCTTTTCTTATAAACCAAACATATTAACTAGGAAAGGAAATGCATTTTTAATAAATGTTGACATGTCATTAAGGGGATCATTCAGACACTTTGCCCTAAGATGTTTACTTACTTAACTCCTGTTCTTAGAGGAGTATAGTGGAGTATCACACAGCTTCTGCTCAGGTATTTCTGCTCATATTTTGAAAGGAAGAAAGGGACTGATTTTGGTATTAAATATACTGTACTAACTTCCTGAATATACTTATATTTGTAATACTTTTAAGGTATTAAGTCATCAAAGCCAAATATAATGGCTTTTTGAATGTATCTGATCTGTCACCTGTATATCATGTTTAGCAGCACAATGGGCTTTAATTTCTACATAAATTGTATGACTTTCAAAAGAATGTTGAAATTAGTTATCTAGAATTCATTGAAACGTTCAAAAAATCACCTTCATAAGTCTTGTGTTAGTCCTCTTGAATGAATTATAACTTAAGATCTTTGTATGATAACAAATAACATAATTCTGGTACAAATACAGAGCCTTCTTCCTATCTGAAGGTCAACTTCAAGGTGACCACTTCCTCGTGAGCACAAGAGTCTGTTTCTAAGTAATTCCTAGTCCACATTTGCTAAGTTCAATTTAAATGTTATTTTGTAATCTCGTATTAGACATAGAGATTGCATTGTAGGTGAATGGGAAGTGGCCCTCCAGTGGCTATGGGGTAAATTATAGTTAGATTACTTAATCTAATAAGAATGATCTGGATTTACAGCAAATTCTTTATATTCTATGGAACTAGAAAAGGTGGAACAGTAATCTAAGACAATGAGCACCTTTCAATGTCCTCCTTTCGTTTATAAGTACATTTGGGATCTGTGTTTGTGTGTGTGTATGTGTGTACTAACCACATTTTGGTAGTTAATCTGATATAAAATTAAAACATCAACTTTTTATAAAATGTTTTAGGGGAAGCTGAAAAGCTTTTCATCATCTTTCTCTCAGAACACTGCAGACATCACTTTGGATTAGCTTTTATTTTCTGCTAAACAGTAAATCTGAGAAAGATCTTTGACATAGAAGAAAATGGCTAAATTCTGATTTTGAAGAAGGGTTGGTCCTCAAATCATCCTCTTCCTAGCTGCTAAAAGAGATCTGTTTCATGCTTCCTGTAAAGCAATAGATTTTTAAAGAAGAGGTGAAATTTAAATTTAAAAAAACTTGGACCTCTGAGAGACACTGGCAGAATGGCCATAGAAGGAGCTCTGTAAACCCTCTCCCATGTAAGACAGCCATGACTGCTAAAAACCCAAAGAAACATTTATTAATCTTAGTAATAACAGTAAGAGTTTGAGGCATTTCAGCCAAGACCGATTCACTGCACCTTCCTACCCCCAACCCCACATGACGGAAGCTCTACTTTATGTGGGTACAGCCAAGAAGCCAGAAGTGTCCTTTCTCCCTAGTTCGTACTCCAAAAATACTGCTTTATTCCCAAGATCAGATGGCAGCATTTCTCATCGCCCCCAGCTTTGTGTGGCAGGACTTCTATCCAGGCAGAAGCAACGGAGACATCTGGGTCTTCCTTGCCGTACCAAGCACTCATTTCCAAGAGAGAAGCTCTTCAGGTGTGGCAGCTTGAGAAGGCTGGATCTCAGTTGCCCGCACTCCAACTTGCTTATAAGTAAAGCTTCCACCACCAGGAGAGGCAAGGCACAAGGTCACCAGGCCCAACCTGTGCTCTACTTGTAAACAAAGGTTTCACTGCAAAGAAGCAGGCCACTGTCACAGCCCACAGCTGCAGAACAGTCAGAGAGAGGTTTGAAAACACAGAGCTCTGTCTGTAGCCCTCTCCAAATGAACTGATCTTACTTGAAACAGAACATGAATAAGTGCAAGCCTATTAGTACTTTCAAAAACAGTGAAGATTCTGGTGGTAAGGAATTATAAGGAGGTTGATAGCTCCAAGAGAGCAACATAGTAAATCATAGGCAAACTAGAAGTTTAACAGGAAAAAACAGGGAATGAGACAGCTAAGATTCCTCCTAGAGTCTAAACAAGTTTCAGTGACTGGAACCAGGACTAATTCAGCAAAGGGGCCTGAATGGTGGAACAATTTATGCCCTTGAGCATTACTGAATACAATAAAGCAAAGAGCAGACAAGAAGTGGAAGCCAACATCTGGGTATGGTACCAACAGCCACAGATGGGTTAACATAGAGAAGAGGTAAAGAAACAGTCAAAGAGAGCCTTGAGAAAACAGGTGACTGTGCACACGATCAGGGATGCGC
This sequence comes from Lepilemur ruficaudatus, assembly GCA_963574885.1. NCBI lineage: Eukaryota > Metazoa > Chordata > Mammalia > Primates > Lepilemuridae > Lepilemur > Lepilemur ruficaudatus. The sequence goes on along the minus strand of CAUYRT010059555.1, from coordinate 797 downwards.
TCTGTGAGGAGTGACATCAGAATCTACACACTTCAGGGGAAACAGACTTCACTGAAACAGCCCAGCCAAGTCACTAAACTAACAAAAAATCAACAGCAACAGCAGCAGCCCTGGGGAGAATCTATATCCAGAAGTGTTATGTTATCTACAATGCCAAATTTTCAGCCAAAATAAAAAATCATGAGACATGCAAAGAAATAGGAGAGTGTGATTCACACATAGAGGGAAAAGGTAGGCAAGAGAAACTGTCTTTGAGAAAGTCCAGAAACCAGGACGTTGATACTCTTAAGACAGAACTCTGCCAACCTCCTCATTTGCTGGCAAATGAATAAACTCCTCTTTCCTTCTTTTCAAACCACTTGTCCCTGTTCTTCTGATGCAGTCTCAGGGACAAGTAACAATAGCAATGAGTCATCAGGAGGCTATGCCCAGGAATCATGTAATGGAGCCTGCTGTCCAGGTGCACATTCTTGCCTGGAGGCACAGAGTTAAGGCCTAGAGGCATAGAGTTAAGGGTCAGTGAAGAAAAAAATAATTTTAGTTCCTTCAGAGTAGATGAGGGGACAAAAAAAGAAGGAAAAAAATAATTTTAGGTGACTATGAACATGAACTGTATATAACTATATCTCAATCCATTAAAAAGTATTCATGAGAGATTCTAACCTATAAAATAAAAAGAAGTATGAAGAACTAAGAATTTCCAAATATGGATTCAGAAGTGGCATTAAATGAGGATAAAAGATTTAGAAAAACTGAAGATAGGGACTTTAGGTACTTAATACATACTTCTGGGTTTT
>CAUYRT010059553.1:0-16745 GCA_963574885.1 Lepilemur ruficaudatus | reverse complement strand
GTGCACAGTCAAGCTTGAGACGCTCTGGCACAATGTCTCCTTTTCTGGTTGCAGTAAGCTGGGCAAGGCATTTAACATCTCTAAACATCAGGTTTCTTGTCTGTAAAACAGGTATAATAACGCAGAGACCATAGATTTGTTGTGATGAGAACAAAGAAAAGATGTTGTGAAGGGCGTGGTGCTCAGAAAGTGTGATGTTTGGCCAATATAATGGTGTGTAGCATTCCAGACTTCAAAAATATTCAGTGATATTATCCAGAGAACTTAAACTGTCCACTGTTTTGCTTCCATTTGCCTCGAATGCCCTTTCCACTGCCGAACTGCTGAGTGACTTAACGTTGGCAGAGAACGTTTTCAACGTTTGAATGTTGAGTAACACCTTCCGGCTCCACATCCAATACCTTTCTGCCATATTGAGTTTCTTGTCTTTTTTCCTTTTAAAAAATTTTCCCCCTGTAGGTATTTTGTCACTGAAGAAAAAAAACACAACAGCAAGTTCTGTGTGGCTTTAGTAAGATCAAATAGTTAATATGGCTACTAAGCTCCAAAACTGAACTCAACAGTCATTACTACAAATTTCTTGTTGAAAGAATCTATCCTGGAGAGAAAGAAAATTGGGAAAAAGAAATTAAATAATACCTTCAAACCACACATTTGTAATTATTGTCGTATTTCAAATGTTTGAAAGACATAAATTCTCTATTAATGGAAGAGCAGTTTGCTATTGGCAACAGAAAAAAACCTCAAAAATAATTTACCAAATGCCTTAAAATGTAAAGGCTGTACTGTTTGGAATTCACACTTGAGCAGTATTCTTGTCATTACAGTAATGACTGCAAACTGGTTTATATTCACCTTTTCTTAAGTAAAATCTACAAAAAGAAAAATTTCTTTGCATCTGATTTAGTAATATAAAATTATTTTTGTAATTACAAAATACATCATACATATGGAAGATAATATAAAACATACATATGTATAGTTATGCAATAGTTATAAAGCCATGAAACTGTCACCCAGGTTATAATTAGAACCTGGTCCAGAACCTTGGTCCAGACCTTGGTCCAGAACTTAAAAAAGACCCCGGTCTCTTACCTTGTCCAGTCACTTGGGCATTTTCTGTATTTTCTCGTCACTCCCAGAGGAAATTGCTATTTTGACTTTTGTTGTGATACTTAATTTCTTGCTTCTTTTAAAATCAGTTTTACCACCTGAATTCTATGTAAATAGAGTCATACAATAAATATTCATTTATGACTTGCTTCTTGTACTCATCTTTATTATTTGTAAAATTCATTCATATTGATGTATGACACAGCAGTTTGTTATAATTTTCATTGCTCTTTTTTTTCCAACTTTATTTTATTTTATTTTTTATTTTTTTAAATTTTTTTTATTTCAGCATATTATGGGGGTACAAATGTTAAAGTTAGGTATATTGCCCTTGCCCCCCCTCCCCCCTTGAGTCAGAGCTTCAAGTGTGTCCATCCCCCAGATGGTGCACATCGCACTCATTATATATGTGTATACCCACCCCCTCCTTCCCCCTCCCATCTGCCTTCATTGCTCTTTAATATTCTATTGTATAAATACAATCCATCCACTCAGCTGTTAATGGGTTTTGGGTGGTTTCTCCATTTTTTTTGGATAGTTAGTGTTGCTATGAACATCCTTATGCGTGTCTCCTGATGCACATGCCCCTTTAGTAATACCTAGGTTATAGAGTATGTTCACATCATTTTGCTGGAGAAAGTTTCCAAATGCTGGCACCGATTTGTAATCCCACTTGCAGTAAAAGAATTCTCATGACACCTCATACTCAACAACACTTTGTATTGTAGAAGTGTTTTTGTTTTCTTTTTTCTTTTTTCTATGTAGGAGTGTTTTGCCAGCTGGTTGGTATATAATGGGATGTCATTGTGACTTTAATTTGCATTTCCTTATAATGAGGCTGAATATCTTTTGATATGTAATTATTCATTTAGCATTCCCTCTTCTGTGTAATAACTGTTAAAAATGTTTTTATACATTTTTTCTATTGGATTGTTTTATTCTTATCAATTTGTGGAAATTATATATTCCGGAAGCTTATCCTTTGTTGCTTATATATGTTTTAAATCTGGTATTTTTGCGGACTTTCTTTGCACTCTCTTAGTGGTGTGTTTTGATACGCAGGCATTCTTAATTTTAATCTTTTTTTATAGTTTGTACTTTTTGTTTTTTTAAAGAAATCCTTTTTCTACTCCAAGTTGTGAACATGGTACATATCTCTATTTGCTTAAGTCTTGACATTTATGCTTTTAATCTACATGTAATTGATTTTTTTTTTGGTATGGAGTGGGATATGATGTCCCATTTTATTTTCTTCCACATGGATACCCAACTGTCCCCAAACCTTTTTCTGATAAATCCACCCTTTTCCTGTCCATCTCCAGTACTAACTCTGACACATGTCAGGTGTCCATGTTTGCATGGCATGGGTCTTTTTCTGAGTTCTCTATTTTGTTCATTGATCTATTTGCTGGTTGCCTTATCAATACCACACTGTCTCCTATAAAAAGTTCTCTCCCCTTCTTCTCTAAGACAGTCATGGATATTCTTGTTCTTTGGTTTTCTTATCTTCAAAATTAGGAGCCGCTACTCAATAACTATTGTTCTCTCCAGTTCTAAAAGGTTTATTCCTTTCTATAGCAGAGTATGTAGTATACTCACATGGTTGTTTTCTTGATATCATTGGATTTAGCAAATATTTTACCAAATTATATTAATATTTTAAAATAATTCTTCATCATGGCTCTGGGGTTATTAAATTAATACCTGTCTCCTTTTTTCTGACAATTGATTGCTTTTAGCCTTTGCCACCATTTTAGGTAACAGCATTGTTGATACACAAGTATTTTTTTTTTTAGAGTATTACATATGCCCAGCAGTTTTCTGGTGTTTTCAGGAGATATAAAGAAGCATAAGTTGCTGTCTCTGACCTGGAAGTACACACATTTTAGCCAGAAAGAACCAACAATGACTTAGTACTACCTCTGACCACTTCTAGATTTGGTAGGCTAATTTCCAGGACCTCAATTTTGTTTTCTTTCCCTATAAAAAAACGAAGAGTTTATATTGGATTAATGTAAGATCCCTTTTAGCTCTGATATTTGATGCATTTCTGTCTCAGTTCATTTGGTCTGCTACAACAAAATACCATAAACTGGGTGGCTTATAAACAACAGAAATTGATTTCTTACAGTTCTGGAGGGTGGGAAATCCAAGATCAAGGCAGACTCAGTCTCTGTGAGGGCCAGCTTTCCTGGCTCAAAGATGGTGCCTTCTTGCCTTGGCCTCACACGGTGGAAGGGGTGAATGAGCTCCCTTGGACCTATTTGATAATGACACTAATCCCACTCATGAAGACCCAGTTCTCATGACCCAATCACCCCCACCAAAGGCCCCACCTCCTAATACCATCACTTTGGGGGCTAAGATTTCAATGCATACATGGGAGTGGGGGGACACAAACATTCAGACCATAGCAATGGCCATCCAACAGGTCTTTCTATTCCCTGACTGTGTGGAGACAGCCAAAACACAGACAATCTATAAGGTGATGTGTTCATTTCATAGTAACAAAGAAAAAAACTTGGAAGGGACTTTTTTTCTTTAAGAAGTATTTTTATGGGTGGGAGAGATTTATTTGCACAGAGGAAATAAATCTCCCTTGCATTTCTTATTCCTCTGTCAAAATCCCATGACTCATATTCTTACAAAAGCAGAGGAGATACCAGGAAAGTCCATGTGAGGACACAGCAAGAAGGCAGCATGAAAGATAGGCCTTACCAGAAACTAGCCCTGACCGCGCTAATCTTGGACTCTGGCTTTCAGAACTATGAGAGCATAAATTTGTTGTTGTTTAAGCCACCTAGTCTGTTATGGCAGCCCTAGAAAGCTATTACAATACCTGTTGAATCTCCCTTTCTGAAAACTTCTCATTTTTCTGGATGTTTTATTATCTTAATTCTGTAAACAATATTCTATCTGAAGCCCCCTGTGTCTACTGAACAAAATACAAATGCCTTGGCCTGGCTGCTTTTGGCTTCAGCTTCTGGCTTTCCTGAGATTGACTCTTTGGTCAAACCCTTCCTCCACTTACTTTCCTCTTACCTGTGACCTCTGGACTACTCTCAGGAGTGCAGTGGCTCCTGTGACCATAGGTCACCCTGACCTGAGGTGCAGGAGGATTGCCAGTTTTCAAGTCGACACATACCCTTATAACCTGCTATTAAGTAAACAAATGCTAAGAATATTTTGGCCAAAATATTATATAATCATAGTGAATTTTTTTTTTTTTTTGAGACAGAATCTTACTCTGTTGCCCGGGCTAGAGTGCTGTGGCGTCAGCCTAGGTCACAGCAACCTCAAACTCCTGGGCTCCAGCGATCCTCTTGCCTCAGCCTCCCAGAGTGCTAGGATTACAGATGTGAGCCACCATACCCAGCCATAGTGAAAAATTAATGTTGATTTGGAAATACATGAGTAAGGTAGACACTTACTTTCTTGGAATTGAAATAATGATTCTTCTTCTTCTTCTTCTTCTTTTTTTTTAGTACAAAGAGCTCTGGATTGTCATTAGGGGCATTTGCCTGGATTTATCTTGCTTAACTTTTTACATAGCTCAACTGCTTTAGATAATACTCTCCATTTTGTGATGAGTAAGCATGGTCCAATTTCAGTAAATCAGCATTTTGCAAAATGTACCACATGGTTTTTCTCTGTGTGTGTGTGTGTGAGAGAGATAGATAGAGGGAGAGAGAAAGAGAGAAGAAAAAAGTTTCTGTGGTCAAGAAAATTAAAGTCTTCTACCTCTTCCCTGGAACCTGAGGCACTTATTTTTATTTATTTATTTTTACTTGTTATGATTTATTGAATTTACTATATGCCCGGCATTGTGCTAAGTGCTTTTTATGCATTCTATCATTTACTTCTTGCATTGTGGTTATGAAGCATGTGCCAGATTATTTTATGCATTAGAAACTTGGGAACAGAAAAGTTAAGTTAGTTATGGTTGTAACTAATGGTTAATGGCTGAGCTAGGATTTGAACACAGATCTGCCAGTGGTCATTTAACCACTGGATGTGCTACTTCATAGTCTTTAATGGCTAATCTGCATGGAGAAATTCCAGGAGGAGCATGTATAACACAGTGTTTCTCAAAACGTTTAACAGAAATTATTTTTACCATTTTTTTTCTTTTTTAAGTAGTGAATTATGTTGAGACACTTGTTTTTTTTATTTTTTTACAAAACGCACTCTGGAAAACCTTAAAAACTGGAGAAAAATGCTGTATTTGCCCATCTACAGCTAAAACTGGGCATGTGAGTGTTAATATATGCCTCAGTGGATTACCTGAAAGCCTAATATAATCCTCCCTACTGCATTATGTAGGATCAGATCTACCTTCTTGTGATCACCAAAGTCAAATACTCCTGACAGTATGCTAACTCCTTTCCTGCCTGTTGATCCATTGGCATAAGCAGCCTAAAATTACCAGAGTACAGCTATAGATTTCAACTTAGTGATGCTCTTGCCAGTGTGCATGGCATGACTGATGCCCTTATGGAAACCAGGACATTAAGATCCACAGAGGCTAAAGTTGCAGAAATCGGAAGTATAAATGCCCAGTGTCATTGAAAGTGAAGTTAAGTGCGACCTCTCCTACTCCTGCCTCCTGTTCCCAGACTCCTGTATTCAACCTATTGAGTTCAGCATCATATACTGGCCATTGGTTTAAAGTATATACACTGCACCTTGAAGTTTAGAGCCTCATCCTCATGGGGTATTACCTCCAAGCTGGTGCCACAGCTGCACCTTCAAGAAGCCATTCTATCACTCCGTGGTTAGCATCTCATGGATGGTGCAATATGTGATAGGGTCAGTGGATTCCAGTGCCATTTTTCTACCAACTCATCTCCTGTGCTATAAAGAGGATCCGTTGGTCAGAAGTGATGTTATGTGGGATTCCATGTTGGTAGCTTAGCCCTTGGGTGGTGGTGAGGACTGAGAGACTACAGGCAAGAAAGGCACATCCTTACTCAGTTGGGAAAAAACATTGCCCTTCCTAGAGTGGAAGGGATCCAATCTAATCAACTTGTCAGCCAGTGGCTGGTGGCTGGTGATGTCTTAAGAGGCCTGTGAAAAGGGTCTGGCTCTGCTGTGCTCCCTTTGTCTCCTTCTGGGATCTTGATCTCTGGGCCTTTCCTCTGATTCTGTCAGCAGCATAGAAAACTCTTCTAATGATTTCTTGTTCTTACTAAGGTATTCAGATTTAGTTTCTACTTTTGCAACCAAGAACTCAATCAAACTAATATACACTCTTTTGTTAGCATTAATCAAGCAGATGGCATGGTAGGCAGTACCAGGTCATGGACACAGAAAGATACAGACCATGGGCCCTAGAAAGGTGAATGCCAGGCCAAGACAGAGTAAGCAGGGTGTCAAATGAATACATGTGACAAGCATTCACACAACCTGGCAGGCTGGGGAAGGGCCCGACTAAAGGAGAGGAACTTGATCTCTGTCCAAGGTAGCTGATTCCCAGAGTTACAGAAGTTACCAGACAACCTTGGCACCATATTTACACCCATTATCTTTGTCCACAAACTCCAGGGACCAAAGTCCATCTAATGTGGACTATTAGCTCTCATTCTCTTTGTTCCTTCTACTACAAAACAGTTTGAAAGGAAGAAATAATTGTATCATATTCAGCAGTCCACTAAAAAATTTCTTGTTTTCTTCTTTTTCAGAATAATATTTTCCTTATCAGACAAGAGAATTTACTTCCAAATCATTCTAAAATCAATTTTTCCTTCCTTCTTTCTTTCCTTACTTCCTCCTTTTTCTTTCCCTCTCTCCCTCTCTTTCTTTCTTCCTTCTTTTATCTCTTTCTTTCATTTTCCTTTTTTTCTTTCACAGCAGCTTTCATTTTATGAAAGTTAATATATATTCATTTTAGGGAAATCAGAACAGTCAGAAAAATGTAAAAGTGAAAGCAATAATCATCAGTAATCATACTTGTCATGGACTTTTTGTTTTCATATTTTTGGTATAGTTCCTTCAAGATTTTTGTATTTGTTCATTTAAATTGATATTAACAAAACTGTGATTAGGAATTAGTAATGTAAGAAATTATTTATGCGTATACAATATACGTGTGTGTGTATATCTGTATTATGTACCCTGCTTTACCCACTTAACATTTTCATTTTCCATTTTATAAAAGAACACTCTTTGAAGACAGCATTTTTATGATCAATAATCTATCATATGTAATAATTTTTTTATCCATTCAAAATATTATGAACATCTTACTTGTCCACAAATCTTTCCCTCATATATAATTATCTTTTAACTTTAATAAAGCATACAGTTAAGTTGTTTTAAGAGAGGTTTTAATAGTTCATTCTCACCAGCACCTGCATAAGAGTACAAATCTTATTATTGTAATTTTTAAAAATCTTTACTGATTTGAAAATTATTATTTCAGTGTTGCTGCACCAAACTTTAAGTTATAAATTCTGCCTCTGCTTTAGTAAGCACAGCTGTCACTCATCTGATATTTCAAATTTACAAATGCACAGCTTGGTAAGGGAGAGGTTCAATTATTTTTAAAGCATATTCTTTATCAGAAAAATATCTAGTATGAGTTATGTATTCTAGGAAAGGAAAAAGACTATGTTGACTACAATTTCTTAATATGATTCCATAACCCCCAAATTATGCAATAACTCAATAATGTGCATGTTGTCTGTTTACTGTATAAGTAAATTATATTCACATATTTTCTATCAGGTTGTAAACCTCCTATTGCAGGATTCTCTTTCAAAGTTAGGTAGTTTCATCTGAGCCTACAGATCATAACAGCCTTTTCTTGTCTCCAAAAAGTATTTTCCCCAAAGCAATCAAAAGCTATAATTACTAGATAAGATCCACTGGCAAAATAAGATGTCTGTAACAGATAAATTGTATGATTTGGGTAGAAAAGGATTTCAGAGAGTGGCAACAAAAGTACCATTGGCCCAGACATGTGGGAGAGAGATTGCTTTTGGTTTTCTTTCTTTGTAAAGATGTTGATTCTAAATTGTCTGGATGTCTACATATTAATAGTAAAAATATTTTGGATAACCTTTTTCAAGTCCAGTGCAGCCATGCCCGAAGGTCTTTTACTGTAATTTCCGAAGTACAATGAGGTTTCAAAGCAAGCCACCCTTCAGACACAGGCTTTGTCAACCATGCTTTTGACCTATTACAGCTGGTTCACATTACAAATTTTTTTTTTTTTAGAATTTAGTACTTTAGAGGGAATACATCTTTTCTTTATGCCCAATCAGTTGTTACCTATAGCAGAGTAAATGTCAGGCTTTCCTAATATACGCTCACATACACACTCATATACTTGCACACGTGTACCCACGCCATGTCCCCCTCACCTTTCCTTTACTATACATACACCACTCAGTGTGGTGACTGATTTCAGCAAGCTTTATCCTCACATCTACATTAAATGAGGATTTCTTTTCTTTTCTTTTCTTTCTTTTTCTTTTTTCTTTTTCTTTTTTTTTTTGAGACAGGGTCTCACTTTTTGCCCAGGCTGCTGGAGTGCAGTGGTGCAATTATAGCTCACTGTAGCCTCCAATTCTTGCACTCAAGTGATCCGCCAACCTCAGCCTCATGAGTAGCTGGGACTACAGGTGTGTGCCATCATGTCTGGCTAATTCTTACAAAAATTTTTTTTTGTACAGATGAGGATCTCGATGTGTTGCCCAGGCTGGTCTTGAATTCCTAGCCTCAAGAGATCCCCCTACCTCAGTCTCCCAAATCACTGGTGTTACAGGCATGAGCCTGGCTCATGGCTCACGCATGGCTTCAATGAGGACTCATAAATGCTCTGGGCATGCAAAAAGAATGTTTGATGAAGTATAAACTGGAAGACTATGCTGAGAAGGTAACCAATAGTCACATGATTTCATGGTATTAATACCAAGGTTAGCTGAACAGAATAATTGAGTTTTAAAAAAAATAGCAGTGAAGATACCAAAGAGATTATAAATCAGCACTATCTAGAGGGAAATTTGGCAACATGTATCATAGGCCATAAAGATGTTCACCCTCATTGACTCAACAATTCCACTACTAGGAACTTATCCTAAGAAAACAATCAAAGTTTTGCAAAGAGATTTATGGATAAAATGTTCATTGTATCAATGTTTATAAAATAAAATTTGGAAATAACCTAAGAATCCAGTAATAAGAAACCATCAGGTTGAAAAACATAAAATTGATTACATTTGACTAGCTTAATCTACAAAAATCTTATGTAGTTCAACCTAAATATATATTAAATTTTAAAATTTTTGGCCTGGTGAGGTGGCCGACGCCTGTAATCCTAGCACTCTGGGAGGCTGAGGTAGGAGGATCGCTTGAGGTCAGGAGTTTGAGACCAGCCTGAGCAAGAGCAAGACCCTGTCTCTACTAAAAATAAAAAGAAATTAGCTTGACAACTAAAAACATATATAGAAAAAATTAGCCGGGCATGGTGGCACAGGCCTGTAGTCCCAGCTACTTGGGAGGCTGAGGCAGTAGAATGGCTTGAGCCCACGAGTTTGAGGTTGCTGTGAGCTAGGCTGATGCCACAGCACTCTAGCCTAGGCAACAGAGTTAAAATTTTCTTTTATAATGGAAATTGCATGAAATAGAATTTTGTGATGTTTATGATACTTGTCAAATCTTTAGAACAGAAACAACTCTGTTTGGATCAGAACAAAAGGAAAATGGAAATAAAGGACAGAAGGGGATTTTTCTCCTGGACAGGACAAATTTGATGGAGACTAGGGAGGGAGATGCTTTAGCAAGTCCTTGATAGAGACAACAATGAATTGGATTAAGGACACAAAGTGAGGTACTGGCTTTGTCCAGAAGGAAACTTGATTCTATGAGAGCAGTGGAAACGAAGTAAGCAGGGGAGACGTCACTTAGCTTAGTAAACCACTTACCTTAAAGTAGAATACTAAAAATAACTTTAACCTGTGGCCAAGCAAAATAAATACTTATTATTTCTTAATTTCATGAATTTGACTGGAATAAAGAATATCCATTTCTCTATCAAAAAATAATGAAAACAGAAACAAAGGAAGACAACATCCTAAAAGTGGTAGAATTGCTTTGGTTAAAGTTTCTCAAACTCTAAAAGTGACTGTTGCAGAATACTTGTGAAATATGTTACATAGATCATTCTTTTAGGGCAGTTTGCAGAGGTTTATTCAACATAGCAAAAATTCAATATCTGCTGAGGAAAATTCAGAGCAGACTTAAAAAATCTTCATTCATTCAAAAGCACTTCTTGCTTTAAAATTTGGTAGTTAAAAATGGGATTTAGATTACTTTCAGTTGTTTAATTTTGCTTGGAAATATTTATTTTTTTGTCTTAAGTAACTATTTATATTTGACATAAACTTACTTCTAAAAGAAATGTAGAAACATCCTAATTCTTTTAAGTTTAATTTTTCTTTGTGAGGATTTACTCAAAAACACCTTTTGAAAGTTCATTATGTGCTGTTAGTGTTGAGAAAATAGGAATGTACAAGACAAAGTCCCGGCCCTCGTGGAGCTTACATTTAAGTATGGGCAAAACAGAAAACAAGCACATAATTAAATAAATATAAATACAATTTCAAACAGAGAAATGAGAAAACAGCAATAATAAACAGACAGGTGGAGAGGGCCTCCGGCTGGGTGCTAACGTGGGCAGACTGTCTGGCTGAGAAGGTGGACTTCTCTGGGGATGGGGCATTTAGTCTGAAATGTCAACAATGAGCCAGCCATGAGAATATCTTGGGGAGGAGCCTTCCAAACAGAAGACACATGCAACTGATATCACCAGCTTTCTTACACCCTCTAATGACACAAGATGCCGTCCTGAGTGACAGGGCTGAGCCATTCATGTAGCCTAATAGAAGTCATATTTACATTTCCCATCTTTGGGAGTTGGGGAATCTCATACTGATATCAATATCTTCTAGATGTTTAAATATGGGGGTCCATTAGAAAATATGAGATGCAGTTAGAAAAAACAAAAAAACACAGGAGATAAAAAGAGAATGAAAATCCCAGGAAAAACAATATTAAAACATAGAGTTTACATTTAAAATGCCCCAAAGGAGAATTGTTGGAACTCTTAGCAGATCCTACCAGCCAAATATAGCCACACACCAAGAGGTTTTGCTGGAGAAGATGAACCATTTAGAACCAATATAAACAAATCATTCTAGAAAAAAGTAACTTCCTATGGTATTGATATAAACTAAGCATATTAAACTCAAGTGTGAAATCATTAGATTTGTTTGTAATGACAGAGAACTTACCTTCAGTGATACAGATACTTCTTTGTCTGAAATGGTTCAGTAGTATAATCATCCTTTCCTAATGTGTATTGAAGATCCCACAATAGGTCCCGGGCCCGCCTGGCTTTTACGAATTTTCTAGCCAGTCTGAGCAGGTTTCCTTGGGCAGGGCAACACTCACTGTATCCAGACAAGAAATGAATACCATCAAGGAGGTCCCTGAGCCCGCCTCAGTGATTGAAAGACAGCTTGAGTGCTCCAGTGGGAAGAAGATTGGGTGGAACTGCGGCTAGGGATGTGGGATACACAGAAAAAGACACAGCACTGTCTCAAATGAAAACCAGAGAATGAGACAAGGGGAAATGAAAGGACACATTCCCAGATGGAGCCATTTTATTTCCAAACATGATTCAAAACAGATACGTACTTTCCTATCTCCACAGTGGATTTTCATTTTATAAAATATATTTGCTACTAAAATCCTTCATGAAATCTGTCTTCCCCTTTGCAGTGGGAAGAAAGCAAAGTCAGATGTTAAAAGGTCATGCAGAAAGTATTATATCCACCAAGATAATTATACAATAGTTTTAAGTTCTTAACAAATGAATGATAGAACTTTTAAGATTTACACTTCACTGTATCTTGTAGCACTCTGAGGTTTTTCTTCATATATTAATGTTCATATTTCACAGACAATATTACAAAAATGATTACCAACTTGTTCAAAAAAGAAAAGACAAAACAAAGCCATAATACTAAATACAGATCAATCTGCAAAGCACAAACATTTTTATAAGAATAAAAGCTAAAAGAACAATGAAACTCAAGTATTTTATCAGAAACAGTGGTTGACCTGCTTTTCCCTTCACGCCCTTTTCATCTGAGAGAGCCTTTTAGAGGTCTGGAATCATTTGTTATCTACAATTACTACAGGATTTGGCTCACAATTCTGAGGGAAAAAACGTCATTTTGAGGAAGCCTGTGCATGCCTTATATTTTCTTTTTCTTAGAGATAGCTGACCTCAAAATAAGGTCCAAACATTCTTCAAATGGTGTCAAAAAGAATAGGATTATATGAGGAGGGTAGATATCATAGAGTAAGAGAAAGAAAATCCCAGTTTTTTCGAAAAAAAATCTTCGTTGATGTAAGTGTCTGTGTATAAGGAATTACAGCCTACCGAAAAAACCACCGTGATAAAAGAAAAGGCCAATATAATTTGCCAATCCGACAAAATATTTGGAATTTATAGCTGGAAGAGACCTCAAGGATCAAGTAATTCAGCTCTCTGATTGTAGAGGAAAGGGAGAAGAGGCCGAGAGATGGTAAGTCACTTGTGTAAGAACATACGCAAGTTAGCTTGAATGATTATTGTTATATACACACAGGCACACGCACATACACACACAGTTGCATTTACTTCTGTTCTGTATATAAAATGCTACTGGCTCATACAAATAAATGAAAACTCAGTATGCAAAATTTCATTTGCTATTTCATTGCCAGGAGTGGGAAATATCCATTCTTCAAGGGGGTGAAAAGGTGCTGATTTCTTTCCACCGTGCACTGTATCATTACTCAGCTGTACTGCTGCTCACTGCAGCAGCTAAAAGTAACTGGGGCAGAGGAAGGGTGGCAGGAAGGAGGGCAGGGGAATGCAAATCAGAATTGGGGCTTCTTGCTATGCCAAAGATGTTCCCACTGGCAGTGAAGACTTTACATGAAGTTAAGCTTGGGCTGTTAGAAGGTCTAGACCCGGTGGGAAGGAGAAGATGAAGGATGCGGGTCCCAGGTGTTCATGTATGCCCTTTACACAGAAGAATATGAGCTGTGCTCCTCTGACCATAAGGAGCAGAGATGAGCACTATATGTCTCGTCTAAGCTATTGAACTACAAACTGAGATGACTTTACTAGGTACAGTCATAGCTTCTAATTTTAACTTATATTTGTACATAAACATCAAAATATTTATGCCTAATGTGTAGTAGTATTAATAGCTATTTTATCTCTTTCCATAAAATTACATGTGGATATAACTCTAAGCAGTTTTTTAAACCCTAAAATAGTTTTTAAAATACCATTCTTTTAAATATTTATTATGGACATCTTTCTGAAAAATCCTAAGTCTAGCTACATATGTCATTAAATAATTTAAAAAAATAAACAATACATTATACCAAAATAGCTCCATTTTAAAGCCATATAAGTGAAAGAGTTGTTTCCAAGCAAAGACCAGACCTTCTAAAGGTATTTTTCATACTTTTAAACAAACATTATATGTATTTTCTGACTATGCCAAATATATACACACTGTTCTTGGTAATTTATGTCAGAAGTATTTTTACGAGAAACAATAGGTTGTTTCGTTTGTCAGTTCTTACTTTTTATGTAAGGGAAAATTTATTCTAAATCTAAATAAATTTGCTCCCAAAATATCTACTCAAGGAAATGGCATAACTAAAAACAACAAAAACTTAAAAATGTATAGCTATCCAGTGCATGCAACTTTACGTTTTCTAATAATAGTGGTAGAAAGTAACTTTCAAGTATCATTACAATCCAGCTGGACTTATAGATAACTATATCTCATAAAATGAACACTCTAGAGGAAGAAAGTCTGTTGAGAAACTTGTCCTTGTTAGAAAGCCTTTGCCAAAATTCCCATAGGAAACAAAACCCTCCAACCACAGAGGGTACTTGGTCCCTAGCACCGACCTGAAACTGCACATACTGAACACTGCTCTGAACCTAAAATAAGCTCTAGCAAGTTGAAGAAGACTCACATTTTCTTAACTCATTAAAGGTCATTATATCATCCACAGCTGGAAGAATTTCTTCTGAAGGAGCAGCTGGATGAAGGCAGGACCAAAGCTATTTGCAGCTCCTAGCCCTGTTTTCTGTAGCTGTAGGTATTAGTAGTAGTTGATCATAATAACATGAACAGACAGACTGGCCCACTATGGAACCAAAGTCAGATGTTTTTGCACTTAAATTAGTCAAATTCATTTTAAAACATTAGATTATCATAAAGTCTGCAGGGAATAGAGATTCCATAACTCACAAATAATGGGGGTGGGGAGTTTGGGGTTTGGGGTTTGGGGCTTGGGGGTGTGGGAGAAAGGATTAGTCAACTAAAAAGTGCATGTTTTTCCAAAGCAGGTATAGGAGGTGAAGAGGGGCTCACCAGAGCCTTCTAGAAGTTTTATTCCTTTACAGGTTTTGATCCAGCCACTTGATGTAACTATTCCTAGTCCGAATTCCCACTGAGAAGTTGGTGGGCCAGCTGGTGAAAATGATGCATCCGTGAAAGCCATCCTCAAAGTGATCCAGGGTCACCTCCACACCTGCACTCTCTAAACGCTTTGCATACATGATCCCATCGTCTCTCAGGACATCATGCTCACACGTCAGAATATAGGTCTTTGGGAGGTGCTGTAGCACTTCCTGGTCTGCTATGAGTGGGGCAGAGCGGGCATCCAGCAACTGAGGAATCTCCTGGACAATCCTGGCATTGCCCGTGGTCTGCACAACAGGACTATAGTTCTTTGTGATGGATGCGGGCAAGAGGGACGTCCAGTTTAGACGAGCCCTGAGGGCAGTGGCCTCTTGCACATCCAGTGACGTGTGATTGTTAACTATCATTGCCTGCACAAAGTCGTAGTTGCCTTTGAAGTAGTCCAGCCAATACTTTACCATTACGTAGCGGGGCAGGATTGGAGTGTTCACATTTTGCTGATAAGAGGGTGTGTTAAAATCTAACGCTTGAAGAGCTGGATAAATTAAAGCTTGCAGTTTGAGCTTATTTCTTAGGTTGGCATCTTGATTAAACTGGAGAAGAGGAAGCAAACATATTATTTCACTTTGCATAGCTCCTTGCACAGAAACCATACCCTATAAAGTATCTTAATGTGTTACTTTGAATCTGTCAAAGTTGTAAGTGTTAAGTTTATACCAGGCATGGTTTTAACATGATAGTTTAAAAAATAAATAATTCCCATCACCACCACCCCTATCAAGCTGCTGGCTGCTTACTAAGAAAGGTATGATGTTTGCAACTCATAGTTTTGAGCGAACCCTTCAAGCATACATAATCTCTTAGGTTTTTAAACTCCCGTTAATATTTCACTTGTATCTATCTTTTGGCATTTAGCACACCTGGGTGTTAACGTAAATTTTTACTCTCTTGCCAAACGTGAATACTAGATGTTCATTAGCAGTGATACCCTGAGATCCTATTAAATATTCCTAGGTTATTTAATCTATAAGAGGAAGAAAATGTTGTGTTTACTTTGAGTTTACAGAGCTGCCAAAACATTCGGGTATTATTAGAGACAGGCACAGATTTCAAAGAACTTACAGGTAAAGCTCAGATTAACTTGTAGTATAAAAATTGAAATGGCTGATCCATTTAATTTTTACTTTTATTTTTAAAAAATTGGGGAAAACACTTTTTAATTTTTTAATTAGGCTCAAACTTCTGAGGAAAGAATCTTAGGAATTGGAATGTAAACAAAAATATTCCTTTTTGCAAGTCAAGCATGGAAAAGGAGGAAGGGATATGTAATTTCCATGCATCTCCTGGAGAACCGAGGGATGTTAGCACTTCTCTAACACTGAATATAATCAGGGCCTTTATAAGGACTCACAGATGACACTTCCTTCAATGTCCCATCTTCCTAATTCGAAAGCATCTCTGAGAGCGCTGCAAGTGCAATCGTATGAATAACTTGGCCATCTAGTGACCAGCTCACCTGACTGTGCCTTTGTCACATACAGTGGAGAGTGTGTGGGTCTGCTGGACCTTACCATGTGCCCTCCCGCCACCAGCACCTCAGGGCAACGGCATTACCTGTTGTCCAAGGGCAGCAGCCAAATTTCCACCAGCACTGTCACCAGAAATGCAAATTCTGCCTGGGTCCACCGTATACTTCTCTAAGACTTCTGGCTGCATGAAATACTTTGTGGCACGTACAACATCGTGAATTTGCTCAGGAAAATAAACCTTTGGAACCAGCCTGTATCTATAAAGACAAAAGTTGTATTCATGTAAGGGCTCCACCAAATTTTTACAGGATATTTAGAGTTTAAAGGGAAGCTGGTTCTTTTAAAGCCAGAAATAAATAAATAAGAAATTAAGATAAATATAAAACTAACCATTTATTTTCTTACAAATCAAATACTTAAGTTTAAAATGTAATGATTTTGGAGGCTGGGCGCGGTGGCTCACGCCTGTAATCCTAGCACTCTGGGAGGCCGAGGCGGGTGGATAGCTCAAGGTCAGGAGTTCAAAACCAGCCTGAGCAAGAGTGAGACCCCGTCTCTACTATAAATAGAAAGAAATTAATTGGACAACTAAAAA
>CAUYRT010059549.1:0-33299 GCA_963574885.1 Lepilemur ruficaudatus | reverse complement strand
CTGACCTTGAGTGATCCGCCCGCCTCGACCTCCCAGAGTGTTAGGATTACAGGTGTGAGCCACAGCGCCCGGCCCATGCTCTTTTTAACTATTATATGTATTAACAAATTTCACAACACATCATTATTCTCAGACAGAAAGAATCATTAAAACATACCTAAAAATCTTATAATATATGATAATGAATCACAACTTCTCAACAACAGCAACCAAAAAAATAGTGGAGATTTAGAAATAAGTGGTAGTCACTTAGGTGTTTTTAATTGGTTTTAACATTTTAGGTTAGCCAAAAAGCCACAAGATCCACAGCACACAAGGACCTGCTTTGCTACCAGGTATTCGCTTCAGCGAGAGGGAAGCACCGGAGTGGTGGGCGGGGCAGGTACGAATAGTTCAATCACTGCTGATGGAAGACTTCAAAACACACTGTAAAAACTTTGAGCAAATGTCATGACTGGGCACATTGGAACTGAGCACTTGTACGGGATGGAACATCTGTCAGCAGATCTCAAGAAACTGGGAGCAAAGATATTTCTTAGGCTTCCGGTTCATAGTCTTGATACCCTTCCTAATATGAGGAAAATCAAAAAGACAGCATGCGGTGTTAGTGTGAGTGGTCCGTCGTCAGGATTTACAGCAAATGAGGTAGACATGCCTTGCCACTTTGAATACAATGTATATTCACAACAGTTCTGCAACTTGCATGCTACAAACAGTCTTATTTTTAATAGCTTTGTCTTACCTATCAGAGACAAAGTGTATTATAGTGGTAGTCAGAGTAGCTAGGTTCTACTTCCAGATGTGCCGTTTACAATCACAAACCTAATCCCACAGGACAAATTAGTTGGCCTATCTGGCTCTCACTTTCCTCAACTGCAAAACGTGAGAACAAAGTCAAGTGGCCTAGTAAGCCTCCTCTAGGGCTGAGATGCTCTAATTCTTAGAAGGAAATTAAGACATGTAAAGGTAAGATACATTTTCTCTCCTTTCACTCTCTCAACTGGAAATTTCATCTTCATTCATGACTTCGATTGTAATTTTTATTCCAAACCCCAAGGTTTGGAATAATATCAGTAGTCTGCTTAAAAATAAACAAACATACCTTCAATAAACCAAGTTGCTTTTTTAGTGAAGTACAAACTGAAATGGTAAGGTTGTCCTAGTACTCTCCGATTTGTTTTTGAGCCATCTCCAGAACTTTAATCTACCACTACTCTCTTTGTTCCCTAAGCTCGAGTCATAGTAACTCACAGTTCCTCAGACATGCCCACATGCATTCTCACACATATGTGCCTTTGCTTCTGAGATGTCCTTGTGCTAGAATGTTCTCCCTTCATTCTGACCTACCACATTTCCAACCCTCTCCCACCCAGATCAACACCATTTCCTCAATAAAACTCCTGATTGATCTAAACAGATTCTTTAAAATGTTACTCTTTGTAGTGTATCTTGTATATTTTTGTCCCTGTGATGCCTGGTGTATAGAAGACAGTAAATAATGTTTGTTAAAGGAATCGTAATGAAGAAATGAAGAAATGAATTGCTATTTTTGTTTCATCAGACCTATGAGAGTGTAAACTCCTTGTGTCCTGATATTATCAACTACTCTTCTTTGTATTTTCTATAGTGATTAGCACTGTGACTTGCATAAAAAGACCCAACAATATTGGCAAAATTTTATTAGGCAAATAAATAATTTAACTTTATAAATAAGATTATTATCAATATGCCTTTAACAATGCCATTAAGAGTAATATATAATATAACTACAACACACTTGAACTCAATTTTTAATGAAACAATAATACATTTTCTTTTCTTGTGATATCTTTGTCTGGTTTTGATGTCAGGGGACTATTGATCTCACAGAATTAGTAGGAAAATGCTCCCTCCTCTTTTAATTTTCATAAGAGGAACTAATTGGTATTAATTCTAACTAATTGGCATTAATTCTTCTTTAAATGTTTGATAAAATTCACCAGTAGAGCCATGTGAGCTTGAGATTTTCTTTGTAGGTAGGTTTTTGATTACTAATTTAATCTCTTTATTATTTCTTCTTGAGTCAATTTTATTCATCTAAAAGTATTTTCTAATTTCCCTTTTGATGCAATTTTTATTAAACATTTTTATTTTCAAAAAAAATAAAATTAACAAAATTATGCTGCTTAAAATGCTAGAACTGAAATATATCAATTGTGGAAAACCATGCATTTATCCTTCTACTCTGTAATTTTCACAGGGAACTTTTATCTGCTATGCAATCATCCCTCTGGAAATGTATGGCAATGCATAATTATCTTCCTTTGACATTCAGCTGATTTCTCTAACTTCCCATCTTGGAATTTATTTCAGAATGTAAGGTTTCTAATAAAATAATTCTCTAATGCAGGAGTCCGTAAACGTTTTCTATAGTAAAGGGTTCAGTAGTGAATATTTTAAGTTGTGTGGACCACATATGGTCGCTGCCACATATCATCATCATTCTCCTCTTCCTTCTTCTTTCAAAACCCTTTACGAATGTGTTATAAAAACCATTCTTAGCTTGCAAGTTGTCCACACAATATATAACCTGGATTCAGCCAACTTGTGCCTATGGAGAGCACACGATTCTCAATAAGGACTAATGCAAGAGAAATCTGAAAGGGACAGAGTTTGGGTACTGTCTATTGGAAAGACCCAACTTAAACTCCTGAACTTTATTTTTGGAGCTTTATGTATATAAACTGTTACCTCGGAAGGCATTTCATACGCCTCACTGTCGGGATCCACAGGCGTATTTTCCAGAATTCCTTCCTGCGGGGCGCCTTCTTCACCCTAATGTTTAAATTGGGAAGCACAAAAAGAACATGAAGAGGTACCATTTTTCACTTTTTAAAATCGCAAACCTATTTTGGAAAAAATCTTACATAAATATAGATAAGAATGTTGTAAAAATGGCACAACAGTATTATTGCTGGCATTCTAAACTACACAATGCCTTTTGGAAAACACTGTGGCAACACAGGTTACTAAGTTTGAGGGTGTACAAAGTTTTTGCTCAAGTAATTCACTATCCAGAAAATAATCCACAGCTATAGCCCAAAGATATTTTTCACAAGATCAATGATAGCAGTAAAACAATTAGCTTCATCACTGAAGTTATTAATAACTTCAATGTTATCATTGAAGTTATTGATGATAACTTCATCATCAATAGATGATGAAGAATTAAAAAGATTATCATTCGACTATTCTAGATTACTATAAAGACATGTATTACTATGACATGACAACATGAGAATTTATTTATGGTATAACGTTTAGCAAAATATAAAGTGTTGTAGACATGGCGGACACAACCTATGTAGAATTCAGACACAAAGGCAAAAACACTGGAAGAAAACACAACAAAATATGAAAATCATTTTGCTGGGTAGTTATGTATATTACTTTTACCTTTTTCTAGATTTTTAACTTACATAACTATTTACAATGTAAAAAGCATACATAGTTTATAAAATTATTTTCAAATGAGCAAGGAAACAAATTCTTGTCTAAAATTTGAAGACTGAGACTATACATATTGGAGAAAGAAAAGCAAATATATGGCCAGATAATTTTTCTAGGGATCTCTTCTTAGAAATTCAGTACAACAAAATTCAGCCTGAAATGGTCATGGCTTAGTAGCATTCTTCATTCAGTACTTGGGTTGCTTTGCATTTATTCCTGCAAGGTAATTTTGAAAAGATGTAGTTCACTGAAAATTGAAAGCACAGAGAGGCAATGTGACAAAATGGACCTACTCAAAGAGATCGAATACTCCCTCAGCCAGTGTGGCTTATGTTTCACAATACGATGTGACTAAAGCCACCCCAGGTCTTCATAATGGATGTGACTGACAGGCAGAGGGACAAGGAAATGGCTGATAGTGAGAAAGGTCAGACTTAACATCACGTTTATGGTAGCTGGACAGAGAAGCTCATAGATATTCTCCCTGCCCAATGCCGTTTTTATAAACCATAGAAATCCAAGTCATTTATAAGTTAAAATATAAACCATCCCCAAACTACCTCACTTCTACATATGAAGTAAAGGTATTGTTTTCATAGCATTCCACTTCTTGGTACAAGTCAAAGATACATGTTCCGCCATGTGGTGGCTAGTCACAAGGTCCGTGATGTCACAAGACTCAAGCTCAAACTCTTGCTCCTCTAGATCTTCTGTGACGTTGACAAGTTTCTTAGGTTTTCTGTAAGCATCAACTAGCCTCAGTGACAAAATGGGCCAGAGATACTTTCTTTATAACTGGGAGAAGCAAATGGCATCATTAACCCTCTCATTAATATTTAGATAACTATTAGTGATCACCACATATGAAGAAAATAAGGCAAATTTCCTGTTTCCATGAATTTTGAAACTGAAAAGTAGAGGTTTAACTTTCTAATATAATTTGTTAGAAGATTTTTGATATAGACTGTACGAGTATATATGATATTAACAGATCTGGCTCCTTTGTTGTTTGATTATCACAAATGAATTGCTGCTACACAACTAAGACCGATGAATGTTATGGGTTATGTGTATTCATGTGTATTTGGGTGTATCTGTGTGTGTCCTTCAAAGTTCAGCCAAGAAACATCGGGTGTTGCTTGAGAATTCTTTGGCTAAATTGATCATGTATTGGTATCAAATGAAATCTCAGCCCCATTAACTTTAAATATTGATTCACTCAAGTGGTGAGTACAGAATGGCTGCTTATTTAAAAAAAAAACATGCATTTCTGAGCATGCATTTACCTAATTCTTTTAAAATTACACTCTATATATCTACAGGTTATAAAGTAAAATACATATTACTTATTTTGAACTCAATACAGAGCATAAAATTGTACTCTTCTGCATCGTGCTCGAAGTCCATTGGACTAATCTGTTTTTTTGAGGCAATTATGTAGACAAAAGACAGGGAGTTGCAACATTATTAATAATATTTAATATATTATAATATATCTGACATATTATCATATAACATAAATATAATTATAATACTACATCTAGTGAGATAGATGTAAAAGAGAATGGTTTAAGTGGAAGGGCAAAGCATCAGCCTTGTGCAGAGTGACAGGCCTGGTACAGTCATGCCAAAAGTCTATAATTATAGCATTTTGAATATTTTACACTGCTATATCAATATAGCAGTATTTTATTAATATGTTCTGTTGGCCTGACTTTGCAAGATAGAAAGTTGCAAATTTTGATGATGTAGTGTCCATCGTGTTTTAGATGCTGGAGTCTATAATTTTCTACCAACATTTTCTGCTCCGTTCTTATACAATGCATCCTTTAGGATGCGGGACACCCCCCCACACACATAGAGATTAAAGTAGACCATTGATCATCTCTGGTGCAACCTCCTGAGATCATCATGAATCTCCTAATTAAAAAGTGCAACTGTAGCATATGATTTGTATCATAAATTTCCTGTGTTGCAACAAGCAAAAACCTAGCAGCAAGGCTGAGTGAAGATGTAGCTCCAGGGTCCTATGCTGGGCTTCGTTATTGGCAAAGGGACTTACTCTCTCAGCTATGTTATACGCCTACTCAGATTGTGTCTCGGCAAATTTACAAATTAGTATGTCATCAACCACCTGGGTCACTTGGGACTAGTCAAATTGGTGAATACTGTAAATCATAAACACATTAAACACATTCTACATAGTTCATGTCTACAGAGAACCTTTTCAGATTAAGAATGCGAATCTATATTAATTAAATGACATTTCTAGAGAATCCAGTCTTGCATAGAAATAATATGTATTTAGAAGCCACTCATGCTCTACTTTGGATAATCTTGGCCATCTCTTTGAAAGGAAAGAAAGATAAAGGGAACAGATGAAATAAAAACTACTTTACTTTACTGTTCTTAAAGGTTGGGGAGTGGAGGAGAGGGCAAAGCTATTATACCACATCAAACAGATTTGTGATTATTTTTGGATGCTATTTATTAGTGTTAACCCTGAATCCAGTTTTAAATATATTCAACCATAAATTAAAAAATTAATTGGTGTATAAATCAGAAATCAGTATAAAATCATTAAGAAGAAATTTCATTATATAGCCAAGAGGTAGTATGCTATCTTAAATCTTCATCCTCTTTGGCAAACATAACAGGCAGTACAGTGCCTGCTGTATTTATGATGGCACCATGTAATTAGCTGACTCACCTAATAAGACTTCACAGCATAGCAACAATTGCCAGCTTTTTTCCCTGTTACTTGGCTGTAGACCTGGTTGCAAATACTAACACACAATAGGAAATCTGGGAATAAACTATTTTCACCTTTCATATCTAAGAATCGATCCTCTTCTTATATTAGTGAAAAAATATTATTATGTATCTTTAAGTCTATATTTAAGTTTGTTTGTTATTTTAAGCTTGCATGGAACGGATTCTTGAAGATCAGCCCCTTTGGTGGTGAATGAATAAGACATCAACAAAGTGCAAGTAGATTAAGCTGAGAAAGGCCTGCTCTCGTGCTGAGCTCAGAATCAATGAGTCATTTCATCTTTGCAAACGCACTGATATTTGGAGGCAAGTCTTAAAGCTAGCAAGTGGGTAAGGGATCAGCTGGGAGAACAGGCTTTGACAAAGTCTGAGATACGGAGTCTGCTTCTTTATTTTAAACCTAGAGAATGCTTAAAAATTCTTAGAAAAGAGGAAATATGCTGTGAAGATCTTAGTGAACCAAGGCTTTCAAAAATAGATGGAAACTGGTCTTGATAATCTGACTGGGAGAGAGTACTTCAGGCAAAACAAACTGGTCGTATACAAAAGGGTGGATAGGACTTACTGAGTTCTGAGAGTGAAGGCAATAGCTTCAAGATCAGTGGATACAAAACCCAAAAGAATCTTAAAGAGTAAGAATGTGTCTTCCTTCTCAAAGAGATTAAAGACCAGGAAAGGCTTTAAGAAAGCCAGAGCAGAAATACAGCACAATGAGGTGCATGGGATGCCTTGAGGTCCCAGGAGTCTCCACGCTAAATGGAAATAGACGCCAAGTGAAGTGTGAGGAGCCCTCCAGACCTAGAAGGAAAACTCTTCAAATGAACCTCAGCCTTCAAGTTCGAATACCTTTGTTTAGCATCTATCCCAGATAGAGGGCGCTGTGGAAACAACCACCCACAGACCCAAGTAGCCAATTTCAAAAGGGGTTGCAATTAACTTTATCCTGTAAATTCTTTTCTTGTTAAGTTGTCACACAGGTTGTGGTTGCTCAAAAAAGTTTGGTTACTTAGAAAAAGTTTCCTCTGAAAACCTCTATCCATGCCTCAACAGATGGGCTAGGTGTTTTCCTAAAAGATCATTCAAATGACATATTTAAATGCTTAATTTTCCATCTGACTCTGACATGGAATAATAAAATAGCTAACGTTTATTTAGTGCTTACTCTATCTGGAACCATTCCAAGAGTTTTGCATGTATCATTTGATCTTAAAAAACAACTCTATGAAGAAGTTACTACTGTTACCTCCATTTTATCAATGACTGTGCAGAGATAGGCAGGCTAGTTCCAAAGGCCACACTCTTAACTATTATGCAAGATCATTTCTTCTTGGGGAAAAAAAAAAATCTTACTAAAACATCAAGCTGGGCTACTTAAGGTAAAATTAAGTTCCCAAATATTACTCCTCCCAAAATGCTATATAAAATATTTTACGATTAAACATAAACTATCTCTAGTACTACACAGAGTTTGTCACTATTTTTATCAGAAAAAAATAGGAGGCTAAATAAATTGTTGAGATGTGTGTATATGTCTGTGAGAGAGAGATTTTTGCAAGGGCAAAAAACAGACTGATATATATTTTTCAATTTCAATCACTGTAAGATTATGAAATCTGCAAACACTAAGTTGATCAACTTTTTGTTACAGGGAAAAATAGCTCACTATGAATTCAATGCATAGCATTTTCTGGTTAATTTAGACCTTGCATTTGAGAGTGTTCTAACAGAGTAAAGGCGATAAAGTTGTTGAAAATAAATTGTTCATTTTGTTCCCTAAATAGATGACCCTAGAATTTTTTTTTAGATTCGTTTGAAATATCACTCGAGTTTCCTACTTCACTCCTTTTGACCAACCAATAAATCTTTTGACTGGGTCATAGGCCTTATCTCTCTCAGCCGTGCACTAGAGATGCTGGTCCCTGCCAAGCTCCCAAGTTCATTTTGATTATCACAATGAAACATAACGATCCATTAAGTCCATGGGGTAGATGTTTATTTATTTATAACCTTGCCTTATTCCACAGAGAATTTAAAGAGGAATAAAAGATTACTTCCTCATCACAACAAATGAATATCCTTTGCTTTGTCTAATGTTGTCTTTACTCTTCCTTGAATTAGAAACTAAATGTTTATTTGTGTTCTTTTAATTGCTTTTAAAGCGTCTATTCCCTTATTTCTGGATTACATTATTGAACTCTCAATAAATCAATACACGGTTCTGTATTTAATTTTTTTTTAACAATTCTCCCTTCTTTAATTTGATTCATTTATATCTTCCTTTGGGGTGTACTGATTAAGAACTCTTGATTTGTGTATCAGAGGAAGAACAAACACCACCACACAGATTATTCTGTGTTCCTAATTCTATCACTTCATTAAGGAAATGAAAGTGTGTTTACATAATCAATCTAAACAGTTTGTACCCCTGTCCCCTCCCTCCAACAATTGCATACGGTACACTATTTGTTGTTTGGAAACCCAGGAGAAGGTATACTTTTAAAATCTCATATTAAATGAGATTTAATATACCAGTGCCCAGTTTTAATACCAAATATTTACTGAGCATCTACTATGTGGTAGATTGTTTTAAGCACTATTTTTTAAAGTATCCCAATGAATGTATATCATACATTATCTCAATAAAGATGACATCACTGTTATATTGCATCATATTGCTAATTTTATTTGTAAAACGACATTTTTCTTGGAAAGGACAGAAACAAATAACTCCATTATTTCAAAAAAGAAAAACTTTTGCCTTATTTCACGGACTATCTACATTCGAGTCTGCAATGAACCCCTGTGTTTTGCCTTTCTCAAGCTGTGCAAGGTCTTCCTCTTTGTTCATTTTCTCTCAGCTGCACAGGAATACAGCTGAAAATCTGAGTAACAGACAGTAGGCCTGTTGCATCCTAAGTACATTCTAGTGACACAGACAAGAAGCAAATGCTACAGAGCCTTAGGTGCAAATGCTACAAGAACATTGTGTTAATAATCCCTCTTAACAAAGGCTTATAAGTGGAAGCAGTGAGCTAGTGATGTATTCATACCGT
Source organism: Lepilemur ruficaudatus (assembly GCA_963574885.1). Taxonomy (NCBI): domain Eukaryota; kingdom Metazoa; phylum Chordata; class Mammalia; order Primates; family Lepilemuridae; genus Lepilemur; species Lepilemur ruficaudatus. Next base: position 23,985 of record CAUYRT010059549.1, on the reverse strand, counting down.
AACGAGAGTGAGAAATACTCGCAGCAATAGTACTTGAAGATGAATATGCTTTTATTGATATTTATAATGCTGGTAAGAAGCATCTCTTATCCTTGCAATAATTTCTTCTTTTAATCGAAGCAAAACAAGATACACAGTATGTGAAAAGCCACGGACTTTCCTTTGTAGTCTCTTGGCTCAACCTCACACAAGGGTCTATTGTACCTGTGAAACTCTAAACTGCTATATCAGGCAGTTGTAACCTTGACATAAGAAGGACAAAACAGGAAAAAATATAGAATACTGAGATCTTAGTAATGTCAAATACCAATACTGTCATGTCAGTATTTATGACAATATGTCACAGCAATTGGTAGCATTGCGACTTGTTAAAAATATGCAATACATTTGTGTTTAAAGGGCTCTAAAATTTTGGCAGGAAAATATAGAATTCAAATTATTCCGTACTAAAAATGGACCTAATAGTTATGATGTTTGTGACATCATTATGAATTAATAAGCAATGTATTTTAAAATGAAATGAAAAAATTAAAATTTGATCTTTGAGATTAAAAACAATTTGACACAATTTATTTAATTTTTCTGAACAAATGTTGCATTTGTTTTGTACCTTTTTTCTACAGAAACGTTTCTTGTTTTGCTTACCCTCCATGTTTAGATTCCTCCTACTTTTGTTTAATTTTGATATTTTTGAATTTTAAGTCTAGGGAATGATTAATCATCACTAGCCCTAACTTTTCCAGTGCTAGCATTTTTTTTTTTTTTTTGAGCTGTGGCTTTCCTATTCCATTTTTCACATCTCAAACCATAATTTGTTGTGGAATATCCATTTGTCCCATCTCTATGGAAACGAAGATGTAGGCAGTACAAAGATGATTTTATTAGAAAGTCCACTAGAGCGGAAGAGCCAGAGCATATAATTGACTTTCCTTGCAGACTCAGCAAATTTCACCTGGAAAAGAGTCTCTGCCTCTGTTGAGTTTTCCTAGGCAAATAAAATATTTGAAAGCTACTAATGTTCCAAACAACAGCAATGACAAAGAACCCAGCCAGGTTATAAAACTGTGTGCTTATGCCCAGAAAATAAGCAAGTTGCAACTTCTCTATGATTAAATGTCATTACAGTATCCCAGATGTGACAATCTAATCATTGAAACCTTGGTATCCTCATCCCATTATTAAGTATAAAAAATATTTCTTCCAAAGAAATTATTTAAAAATCTCTGTTGTAAATGAATAAAAGTGGTTCTTGCCCATCATTCTTTTACCCATGGGGCAGGAGACTTAGAAACATCAAAGGATTCCTTGGAGCAAGTGTGAAAACCACAGCAATGAACTAAATAAATGTCTCCATCAAAAGAAAGATATAAGCAGATTACATCCAAAAAAGCCAGCATGATATAATGGGTTATCACTGATTAAGAAACTTGAGCCCACTTTCACGCCCCATTGATAAATCGTTACAATTTGACCAGAGCATCTAATGTCCCTCAATCTCTTCTGCGTATCTGTAAAATGAGGACTTTCAAAACACATATGCCCATCAGTTAGAGTCAGATGTTACAAAACAAGTATTCAGTGAGCATCCAGATGGGAAGGCTTAGAATTTCAGTTTTATTTTCTCCATGGCCTAGCACAATATATAATTGAATGAGCTAATAAATTAATGAAACAGATTGACGTGGGTTAGTTTTAATCATATTCAGAACAGAAATCACTTCTATAGAATATTTAAAGATGAACCTGCATATTTTTACTCCCAAATCTCTCAGCAGGTGATGCCCCAATTTCACTATTAGCTCTTCAGCCTTGGATGTTAAGCACTGCACTTTCCTCTGGCCCCCTCTTTAAATGTCACAGCTATTTCTGGCAGGTAGATGACTGCTTTGGTTAGCGTGAACACACACCACCTTGGAGCAAAAGGCACCTGAGAGAAAAGGAAGCCAACACCAGAAAAAATAACTTGGGAAAAAAAAACCTCCAAAGTGCTGAAAATACAACAGATATACATTTGTCTACTTGGAATCTGATGTATGCCAGTCATTAAAAGAATATAAGATGTTTAGAAAATACAGTGTTGCCCATGGCTATACTTAATACTGTGGCCATTGGGTACAAAGCAAAGTGCTCTTGCTCTCACGAAGGACAATTTAGAATTGAGAGCTCAATCTCTACGGAGGGTTTTTATACTGTATCTTGAAGCACACCGAGGAGATTGAGTTTACCATTTTTAGAAAGCACTGCCATAATTCAAGTGAGCAAGAGGGCTGATGGAAGATATGTAGCAGACTTAGAAAGATCAAGAGGGCAAGGTGGTTTTTGATGGAAACAAAACATTTTTATGCAGTTTCCAACTTACGAAACTTATAAACTCCAGAGACTCACCTGAAGGCTAAAGCCTTTATTTTTTTTATTGTAATGGAGGAAAACTGGATATTATTTAGACTACCAATTGTGAAGTAAGTAAAAATGAGATTTTGCTAATGGGTGATTGTAATATTCACGAATATAGTGGCTCAGCAAATTTTCTCCAATCTTTTTCATTGCAAGACCACAAGTTAATAATCAGCTTTACAAATGGATTTAGAGATATTACTGTCTGATACTAATTTTTTCTTTGCCAACAGCAAATGCTTCTTTTTTTGAATATGTTTTGTTATTTTAGTTCACATTTGTCTATTCATTTCTACCTGAGCATTTCTCACTATAGAATTTTTAAAAGCTGATTTATTATATTGAAATCCTCCCACCATGAATTCAGTAATATTTTGAGTTTCAGGGTTCCACCGACATCAGGCTGACTTTGTCAAGCACAAACATAGACAAGAAATAAAAGATTTTTAAAAATAAAAGGCCTGAATCAAAACGAGAGGTCAAATTTTACAGGGTGTTATGTGTCTTGAAAATTTTCCTGCTGTAATTATCTGAAGCCCTTGGTTAGATAATTATTGAGGGAGTCTTCCAATTGTCCCTTTTCTCTATGTAGATCACCACATTAATTAAGAGAGCCTCACTAGGGAAAGGTTGATGTTCTGCATCTTTAAGTATTTTTAGTCCTTTACTTTCAAAAGAGAAAAAAAAAAGCATTAACAAAAAGACTGCTTCTCAGCCAAATTTTCTGATATGAAGATATTAGCCAAAAAAGAAAGAAAGAAAGAAAGAAAGAAAGAAAGAAAGAAAGAAAGAAAGAAAGAAAGAAAGAAAGAAAGAAAGAAAGAAAAGAAACCCTCTGGGATGAGCCTTAACAATCTTATTTCTGCACATTTTTAAAAGGAGGTCATTATGAAATTGTCACACATTTTATGACCTGTAATGTACTTTTCTAATCTGATTAAATTAGAGCTAATAAAGAAACATGAATCAGGTGTTTGCTGTGATCAAGATGCTGAAGTTATATTTACACTGTTTCACAGCCGTAAGGTGTCAAAGATTACTGAAGCAGGAAGTAAACTGATAATTGACTAGCTGGGGAGCCGTAGGAATCTACCTAGAGGAGGCCTGCTCGGTTTAATGTAGTGATGGGAGAGAGAATATAGCTCCGGGCTGAAGAAATGTCAACTAAAGTGTATCAATCCTAGGCTTTGGAGGATGGTTATCACCTTGTTCCGCGTTAAGATAAAAATACAAACCAAAGCAAGTAAACTGAGTGACAGGAACAGATTCAGTCTCCTTACCATTTTCTCTAGTTATCTTTTTGGGCGGTTTACATGTCCACTAGAAGAAAAGCGATATTCAACGAATGACTGCACCTTTTCTATGACTTCTTCTTTGATGATCTTCCAACAGAGCTAACTGCTCTTTCCTAAGTGCTCCCTTAAATACTCTCCCTATGGATCCAGTTCAGCACAGACTGCCATGTTTTGAGATTATTGGTGTGGGTGAGTGTCTTTTACCAGGTTGTGAGGACCTAAGAGCAAGGATGACATCACATAACATTTTTACCTTCTTTGCCCCATGCCTAACAAATAAGGCCAAAAAATGGGGGGAAAGAGAATGAACAAATGTTTATAAGACAACAGCGGAGAAAACAGAAAATGAAGAGTTACTAAAAAAATTAACTCAATTGTTTTAAAAATCCCTCAGTGATTTATAGCTGATACTGTTGCCCCAAGAAGATACCATAAGTTGTGGTCTCATAGGCAAAAATGTATATTGTTTGATACTAAATTCTTATATCACATTTCAAGTTTTTAAAAAAATTATCTCGCTTTTATGTATATATAGTTTACAAGAGCATTAAGAACAACTCACATGGGTATCACCTGAGGTATTTATTATAAATGCAAATGCCTAGGTATTTATTTCAAATGCAAAAGGGGCTCTCAAATCCCATTACTGATGGGCCCATCTTCTATTTCTGGGGTTACCAATGGGACTCTCCCAGCAGCTTAGGAATCTGGAAAAAGGAAGGAATGTATAAAACTTACGGTACTTGATTTTAAAAAGTGGCCTTTCAAAATTGCAAAAAAAAATGAATGAATATAGACAGTGTGTAAATGGAAAGTATCTTGATAACGGTCACTAAGATTTTTTAAATATTTACTACTTGTTAGATACTCATTAGGGGCTTTACCATAATCTTAGGAGATAGGTACTAGGATTATCTCAGTTTGTAGGAAATGGAACCAAGAAGCTTGGCTCCACGAGCTATGTTCTGAACTGCCAGGCCAGACCACCTCTCGAAGTGTGCCTGTATGTGTGTGGGCACATGCTTGGGCATACGTGCATATCACAGTGTTATTTATTTTGAAACTGCATGTTTATGTTCATGGCTGGAATTCCAGATAAACAAGAAAATATTTGTACCTTCTAAACCACTAGTAGTATATTGGAATTCATCACCAGTCTGTATCTCTGTGTATTTCAGCAGTACATTTAAAATATAACAGCTCAATGGGAACTTTTATAACCGTATGATTTGAACACTAGTACAAGAAATTTTCAAGTTCACGCAAGAAGAAAAAACACTTTTTGTAGATGACATTTACTTATTTATTCATAAGTTTTTAGTTCCCCTTGGATTTAATTTAAATCTTGCTACATTTCCCAAAAACTAATATCTTCTAGCTGACTTCTATTAAAGATTCAGAAAAATAAAGAAGATGAAATACAACTGCAAGAGATAATTATAATACTGTCTATTTTCCCATTCTCTCTCTCTCTCTCTAGAGCATACCTTTTCTTCCTCCAAAATCAGTTAATAACAGTCTAACTCCCAGCAAGTTTTGTTTAGTTAAAAATATACATGTTCACAAATAGATGGGTAAATACACACTTTTATATCAGACATATGTATATATATTTGCTTTCTTGCATGTGAATAGAATGCTTTCTTGGAAATGGTTTGGGGGCCTGTGTGCTGTCTCTATTTTATCATTTAAAAACTTCTAAGCATTCTTCCTCATGACAAACATTATTGGAAACTTGGAAATAAAGAGAACAACTAATTGTCCTTTAAATGTTATTTTTCAGGGGCTCACTCAATGCAAATTAAATTATCTAAGAGAAAAAAACCCTCAGTTTGATTTTGCTACTAATTGATTAGAGCTCCAACACCCTGAAATTATGTATTAACTTGTGGATTTCTGTTCAGTAGAAAACATAATTCCAATGGTTATAGCTATTGTCAGGCAAAATATTAACCAGCTCTGTGTCTATTAGCCAATTCATTTCAGAACTGGACTCAATGTTTCTATACGTTTTTATTTCTCAGATTTTCCTTTAAACAAATCTTACCAGCTTCCTGGTTCCAATGTTAATTAATTAGTTGAATAAAATCTTTGACAGGTGTTCATTTTATTTTTGTACAGAAGTCATTTTTTTTACTTTTGAAAACTATACTTTAGCACACTGTAGAAAGATCAGTTGCTAAGTTCAACTGAAGCACTGTGGAATTATTTTTTCCTCATTTAGTTTTAAAATTGTATACAATTTTAAATTATTTAAAAACTCAGAAAATGTTTTGGGCTCGTATTTATAGGCTTCCAAAGTAGTATAATCTATTACCTAAACTAGGTAAGTAAACTCCCATGAAAATTTCCATAAACAATGATTAATACATAAAAAAGGTAGAAATTGTTTTCCCAATCTCCAAGCCATACTCAAAATAATGAATCCCTAATAGGAGCTCAATGAAAAGATTAGGTAGATTTTTTTAAAAATACACATTGCATGGGGTGTTGCTGTAAGTTACTTATATAAATTACATTGTGTCTTTCATTTCTCTTTGTATTGGCAATGCATTACATACTTTGGTGATTTTAGAGAGAGTATGCAACTTATTACAAACACCGTTTTGGAAGAGTACAGATAAATGTGCTAAAAGAAGAACAAGAACAATGACTACCCATCCAATCAGGTAGCCTTGGAAGGACAAAAGCTGGAGGATCTAAGGCAATGAAGGACTCCGACCACTGGGAAAGCTCTAGGGAAGTAGCTGCTCCGTTTTCTTGTTCAAAAGCTTTTCATATACAGCATCTGTCTGCTCTCCTGCGGAGACACAGTGAGCTCCCTAGACAACTATCACTTTTCCCCAATCCCCATCCTTCCACTCGACATATAAACCCAAAGAGATTAATTAACACTTGGTCCAGGAAGAAACACAGACAAAAACATCCGACATTGGAATATTCCTTTGTGGATAAATATAAAACTTATAAAGAGGGAGGGAGGTGTTTTGAGAGAGGAAAATATCATTGGACTTTACCGCTTAAAGCCAAAGAAAAAAAATGTTATTTGTGGTAAAATTAAAACAATGTAATTTTGTACTGTCTGCTGTGTTTTTGGTGATGATCTGTTATCCTAAGGGGCTTACATATAAATGACCAAAATTGTACCTAAGACAACTACTATTATAGCAAGCTCTGAGGATTTAAGGACCTTCAAGAAATAGTTGTGATGCTATAAGCAGACACATACTTAGTAAGGCATAATAGATGGGATTCTTTTAAACTATGTAAAGTGGTTGTTTTTGTAATTTTATACAATATAGTTATAAAATACAATCAGATTTAAGATTTCTCTACTCTGAGATAGACATTTAACAATATAAATTCAAGACTCCTTGTTTTTTGGAAAAAAATCTATGAAAGCAGATGCGTCTGAGAACTTGGCTGAATCTGAGCTCATTTTGATAAGAAGATTCCACATTCACTTTTGAGTGATGACTTGGAAGCTGTCAAGACCTACCAGTTACAATCTTTCTACTTATAGCATTACTTAAAAGTGTGTCACAGACATTATCTAACAATTTCTTCTCATAGTATTCTAGGAAGAGAAAAATGTGCATACATTTAACTCAACAGGTATTGAGATGTTTCCCATTAGTAAGTTGCAACCATGCAATAAATGCCATGCTTAGAAATATTCCCCAATAAACTTCAATAATCATAAACTCATGCATACTGAAATTTATATTAAAACTTAAAGTAATAAAATATTTCCACTTCATGAAAATGGATATCTATGTGTGCATTTTGTGGCCAAAACCATCGGCACACTTCTGTTGCTGTTGTTCCTCTTTTTCTTTTGTATGTTTTTTTGTTTCTAGCACATTTTGGGCTATAAATCAGAAATGACATGAAAACAACAATGTTAATCCTCTTTTTATAAAACCCAATGCTTTCCCATAAACCTTTTCATAAAATCTAAATTTCTTGCTATGGCTTATAAGATCTAGAATAGTCTGTCCTATCTCCAGCGTTCATCTCTTCTAATACTCACTATATTCTAGCTACTCTGGCATCTTTTATGCTATAAAAAACACCACATTCACTCATCCTCAAAGCCTTCACACGCTCTGCCTTGGATACTTCCACCCTACATTCTACTAAGCCCACACCCAAACATTCTCTCTTATCATATGGTTGGACCCTTCTTACTCAGATCCTGATTTCAATTTAAATGTGACTTTCCTGTATAAACTTTCCCTGAGCTGGGTTGTCTGACTGAATCCAAATGGCTAATGGTTTTCCTTTTCTTATTACTTTCTCTCTATGCTTCTATTTATGATGCTTTGCTTGGGGAAAAAATGGGAGGGGGCCGTGCATGGAGCATGGAAGTCATGGTGTGGACGTACAAGAGGGGAAGCACATCTATTCCCCAGTCTGGCTCTTGGGATCAGACTTAACATCCACCGAGAATGAGAGAGAGAGAGAGAGAGAGAGAGAGAGAGAGAGAACACTCCAGTAACAGTAACTGCTGATGCTGTTGTTTTGATTGCTGTAATTGGAATACTTAGGGCACAAGACACAAGGTCACTGGCAAGGGTGGCAGGGGCATGATTCTTCCCTTAGTAACTTGAAGGCAGCAGTTTTCAAACAGGAAAGCCAAGCAGATAGAAGTGAGCAGATTTGTTCTTAAGCATGTTGAGATACCCTTGGAGATGCCAATACATCACTGGGGAGATGGTGAGGGAGGCATAGGCCCTGCAGATCGAGTTCGCAATGGAGGGAAATTGTGTTTATCCTCAGGGTGTCAGGTCTGGAGATACCCGGGTTAAGTAAATAATGCTTGGGACAGTAACAGTCAGCAATTATTAGCAGTTACAGATGCATGTCTGTACCCAAAACAGATAACAGAATCCAGGAATTATCGAAAGCCACCCATCAATCTAATGTCTTGTCATGCACATATATTGTGCTTTCCCCTTTCCTCCTGGCTACTTAATGGACATGGGCAAACTGTCAAATAGACAAATGAAGAAGTAAGAATAAATGTTGCTCCCAAATTTAAGGTGAACCATTAGTCAGACTGGGTATCGTCAGGGAATTGAGTCTGTTTTCTAACTAGCTTTATTTTAGCACAGCCATAAATCCGGCTGTTTGTCTTTTAACTCCAATGACTCATACATTGGAGCATTTCACTTGACTCTCAACCGTGAAAAACTGCAACTGATTTGACAATATGACTATGCTCTCACTCACATGCATATGATCATACGAAGCTGTCAGTACATCTGTTTTTGTTATTGGGATGTTGACGGACTATCATGAACCATCTTATATCTTTTCCCATCCCTTGTGGGTCCAGTAGGATGCATTGGAGAAGCAGGTAGAGTTTGTGGTCAGTAACTAGATTTTTTCTGAATACCAAACAAATGGGCATGTATGGCAATTGAACAGAGCAGGAATTTTTTTTTTTCCTTTACAGATCTACCTCCTTGAAACATCTTAGTCAATGAAGAAACTATATATGCTCTATAACCAATAATAAAGATCATTATTAACTGAGATATAACAGACAAAATTACTGTTTTAACCACAAGGATTACTATTTAAAATAGAAAGGTGAACATTTACTTTTTAATCTAGAAATAAGTTAAAGCAAATAATAATTTATATTTAAATCACATTTGACATTTTTTATAATGAATGGTAAATGGTTTCAAACTTCAAACACGTATTTGGTATCTCTTGGGTATTCCTGAATATGATCAAGATTTCATTTTTCCAGGTATTTTTTCATTCACTCACAGAGTCAAAATATCCAGGCTTTATAAGGTTTCATCAAGTGCCCATTTAGCATTTAAGTTTTATAATTAATTTGTAAAGGAGATAATAATGAGGGTCATCATCTGTGGATAGCTCCATTTCCAGATTCCAACAAAACCATTAATACATTTATGGCGCTGAGACTGAATCGGATGGGTCTTACGTCCTCTCGTGTGTGTGACCATATTGGGTAGCATAATGAAGTTACTGGGTTTAGAATAATAGGGTTCATTATCTATTCGGGCTCCAATTGGAGCTCAGGCAACTTCAATTTGTGGTTATGATGATAACTTTCAAAAGAGATGCACTATTTGTAGAACCATGTTAAAAATGATGCAGTGAAACTAAAAAGCCACCTATTTTGAAAATAAAAAGGCACAAATATACAAATAAAAAAGAAGTTCCTTTGAAGATTTGGAATACTTAGTTCAAATATAAGTAACATAAAATGCAAATATAAAAGAATATATTTGTTAATGTTATATTTTCATTTCATCAGTTCTACTAAGGAAAATATATGAATTTTTTGTATACAAAAAAGAAACTCCACAAAGCATACTCTATATGATCACCGAGTAAGATTTTTTATGATTATTAGCATGGAAAAATTGTGAACCCAATGGATTTTTTAAATAATTTAAAATTATTAAATATTTTAAATAAATATTGGAATATTATTTTGTCAATATTAATAATCTCAATTTTTAAATTAACATATGACCCCAAAACATATGACCCCAAAACAATGTTACTTTGTCCTGAAAGTAACTACTTTAAAAGAATTCAAGCTTAAACATTCTTCTACATGCTTCATGAGACTTAAGATACAATATAATCCTTCAGGACTCCTGACAAAGAGGGACAATAAGAAGCAAAGATTTTTATGGGGTTCAGGGAAAGTTGAAAAGCCTTTGTTATATATTCCTTAGATGTCTAAACAGTAAATGGATAGATAGCTTTCTAGGCAGGCTGCAAAAGTGCCAAAACTAAATATCTGGACATAAATGTGGGATGCAGAGTTAGCTACCCTTTTTAAAACTTAATATTTTCAAATAAAAGTTAAAGGCAATTATATATTTTTAATTACTCAACTCTAAATGAACATTATCCCAAACTGAGACTTACAAGAACAATACACTTAAAAGCCCTAGATGACATACAATACAAAAACAAGTATATTTACAAATGATGCATTTAAGTATAGTTTCCAGCATTTTCAATACCCTCCCCACTTTTGACCTGTTTTATCCTGACATTCAGCTAATGGGTGAGCAAAACATTGAGTGGAATAATTGGAAAAAACAATTAAATGAATCATTATCTGATAACCTAAACAATAGTAATGTGAGAGGGGTATTTTAGGCATTATTTGGACTTATAAACTGTCTAGTGATCTAATAATAGACGTAACGGTTTATTCACTAATTGCTGCTGTCATCCTTAGAGGCTATTAACAACTCAGAGTAGTGAATTACACCCATATAAAGGGTGCTTTTGTATAGGCATTTGTTCTATTGCTAGTCATCTATTCTTCAAATATCTTTTAGGCACCACTTACAAAGATAACTAAAAATATAAAATCTGTGTATATAACAGAGACAGCCAGGTAGTCAGTCATTGAATAGAATAAAGTGTAAAGTGCCAGGAAAAGATTTTTATCTAATGCAATCTGAACCGGACAACATTATTTCTTTGTTGGAACGGTTTCTATTTTCTAGTCCTTAAAAAGTCACACATGTTTACACTGCTGGTTTAGTTTATTCCTTCTCTTCAACCCTTGTCTTAAGCACAAGTATGCACACTTTGCAGCAGTATCTCTGCCTAAGACATTTTGATGGGACGAGAAAGTTTAAAATATAGATGTTTATTTCAGAGATGATGAAATGGTTTACAAAAATTCTATGACTATAAGGAGTTCATACAGAATGCGATTTACCAGGAAGGAACCATGTCATCTTTACATAAAAATAATACGTGCGTGAGTGTTTTGAAAGGTTGGAATTCACTGTTCTGTGTTATTTTTTAAGATGTGCTTGACTCACTACTGATGGCTTTTGCTTGAAATAGCCTTTAAAACAATGCCCATGTATCAGTGCAGCGGATCCTGACGGGGACTTTGTTGGAGCTGACCGTGGTACCCATATACTCAAAACATTTATGGGGGGAACGGAAGATTTGAAATTGAGGCATTAAGGGGTTGCTGTGATAGTTATTCTAGACAGTTGAGTTCAAAATTAATGTGTCAGTTCTGTTATCAAATGTTATAAAACATGAGGTTAAAAATAAATGTTAGGAAATTTATAAACTACAATAAAACTTATTTCAGAAAACTTATGCTAATTTCCTAATATATGCACTGTTTTCAGTGTCTCTAAAACTGTCACCTCTGCCAATGTGACTCACAGATGAGGATCAAGTGATCTGTGTGATATTTTCAATTACACAGGAAGAAATCGAAGTCTTTCTTTCATCTTATAAGCTGTTTGGGAAGAAGGTGTCTGTATGTATAATGGGGAGAACCAGGAGATTAACTTGTAAGCCTTTATCTGATGCAAAAACAGACATTTACTAAGTCATCTATGATGAGATGGTTCGATAATAGTTGAACATTCGTATAAATCTTCAGGGACCCGGATTCTCTCAAGTGTGACAGAACAGTCATCTCAACTGCCAGCACTCCTATTTAAAAAGATCCCATTTGGCAAGTGGCACATGGTGTTTTGAGCTCTGCTCAGTGACAGGTTTGTTTTCTATTTGATTAACATTATCAGTTATCCGAGGATGATAAAATGACCTTCAATGAAAACCCCTTTTAAATTTCATCTACCTGAGCTCCACCATGGATGGTCTATGTCTGTACTTTAAGAATGATCTTTACAGTATTCAAAGGTGACTATGAAAGAGAAATATGGGAAGCCACAGAAAATAACCACTAACTAAGGCTGTTCTGGGCACCACTAGGAAAGGACAAAAATTTATCCAAGAAAGAGAATATCGTCTACGCACCAGAATCCAAAACGATTCAGCACAGTTGAGCAATGCATGAAACAGATGGGTGGTGAAAACCAGGTGATGCTCGAGGGCATAGCCTAAGGTGCTTGCTTAATTCCTTTCCAGCATGAAATCTGTTTGACATCTAGTCTTTTAATGATACAGTAGATGAAAAAAGTCCCTATTGTAGAATTTTTAGGAGTATGTTACACATTTCTCTGTGATTATAGAATCACAGACAAGTGGGCAAATGCTTCACCAGGCTACCTTAACATTTCTATCTCTACTTCCACATTGGTTTTGGTTTTGTGCCAGGAAAGGTGGTGGTTTGCTAAGAGCCACAAGCTTTTTAAAGTTGACTTTTTGAATATTTTCTAATTTTTAATTTTTAAGGATACATAACAGTTGCACATATTTATGGAGTACATGTGATACCCGTGTTCATTCACAATAGCCAAGATGCGAAATGAACCTAAATGTCTATCAGTGGAAGAGTGGATAGACTTGCCCTTGATCTGTGCTAACTGCAGGTTCAGGAGAACTGTTGGAAGTGAAGAAATGGTGAATGAATCAGTCAATGAGCTGCATGGTGGGTTATTCTTCCTCATAACACTTTACCTAGAAGTTTTGCCTTTCCTCACAAACCCATAATAGGCAGAGCCAGTCACTACCCTAAGGTCCAGTTGGCATGAGTCAAATGAATAGAGAAGTAGCAGTTTTATCTGAATAGTATTAACATTATGGTGGCTAGGAATGAGAGTGGGATGTAGACTAGATGTGTACCTTGATATGGCTTGCAGCAAAAGGTCACATATTAGAGGCACTCCTAAAATGACATCTATTATTTAGAAATAGAGGCATTCCTAAAATGTCATCTATTGTTTAGAAATAGGATCAGGAAAACCTCTAATTATATTATTATTGTGATATTTCTAATTAGAAATATTTACATACGATTCATTCATACGAGAGCTCTTCCCCCCAAAAATGATGACAGTGCATAAAAAATAATTCCAGTTCCTTCTCAACCCCAAAGTACATAAAAATTGAAATATTTGCTAGCTAAATATCAGTTATATGTTCTAGCATCAGCTTTAATATCTCCCACATCCATTTTCTGCTACAATAAAGTGACAAAGCCACTCCCATTGCATGCACATTTGTTACATCTAATTCTTTGTTTTTCATTTGGATAAGTATGCTTTATATCCTAGGTACCACAGGAAGTCCCAAAGCTCAAAAATCACTAATGAGAATGGAAGGAATTAACCATTATGCAAGCTACTACGCCACATTGCTCAGAGTTCACGTAGCGGGTTAATCAGTGTAGCAGCTGTTCAATGAGCTTTATTGCAACTGGAGTCTTGTATCCTAAATCTGACATATCTATTTTTTTTTCAAGGCAAAGTCTCGATCTGTCACCTGGGCTAGAGTGTCGTGGCATCAGCCTAGCTCACAGCAACCTCAATCTCAAGTGATCCTCCTGCTTCAGCCTCCCTGGTAGCTGGGACTGCAGGCATGAGCCACCATGCCTGGTTAATTTTTTTCTATGTTTAGTTGTCCAGCTACTTTTTTCTATTTTTAGTAGAAACTGGGGTCTCGCTCTTGCTCAGGCTGCTCTTGAACTCCTGAGCTCAAGGGATCCTCCCACCTCAGCCTCCCAGAGTGCTAGATGACATATCTATTCTTAAGAAAGATAGTAACTTTATGCCTTGAAAAGATAATAGTCCTCCAATGTTATTTTTTAATGAATTAACCCTTGCACCCAAGTTGCATTCAGCATTCTATGGCTATCTGGCAAATTCAAATAACTAGCTATCGTGGTTATGTTTCTGTAACTCAGGGGGATTCATAATTACTCATACACATACATATCATCTAATTAAAGTCATGCGATGTTCAAGACAGTTCGCTAGTTGCAAAAATAAAAGAGGTATCATAACTCTCCCCCCACCCCGCCACTTCACCAGAAAGGCTAATTTTAAAATGCATCTTCCTTAGAGCTATTTATGAAATCCCATGACGAGCCACGCTTCATCACCAAAAGGTTAGCCCGGGTGGACTCTGGAGTCCTATAAACTGTGCTCAACTATGTCAAGGTGACAGCAAGGATCAGGTAAGAAGCAAAATGAAATAAATGTGAGCCAGACAATATGCTTAGTAGAAGAAAACCTAAAACATATGCAAGTGAGTACATATGTCTATTTCTGGAAAGGTGCTCACAGTTCTGCTGCCTGGAAGACTGGGCATCTGGAGAAAGCCTCAGGCTGCTTCCACTCCTGGCAGGAGGGAAGGGGAGCTTGTGTGTGCAGAGATCACACGGTGAGAGAGGAAGCAAGAGAGTGAGCACAGAGGTGCCAGGAACTTTTTAACAACCAGCTTGCATCCACCAGAACTAATAGAGTGAGAACTCATTCACCTCCTCTCTCAGGGAGGTTCTTAACCTACTCATGAAGGATCCACCTCCATGTCCCACAGATCTCCCATTAGGCCCCACCCACCCATTGGGGATAAATTTCAACATAAGATTTGGAGAGGATAAATATCCAAACTAAATCAGTGAGTATGAGGCCTGATTAGGTCAAATACTAAAATTTTCATTCACTCCTTAAAAACAGATCCACACTTAGTCATTCTTTACACTTCTTTCCCTCATGTTCTCACACCCAAATTGCTAACTTTTTTTTTCTATTCTCACATTTGCAATGTGGTTCAGACCTTTGGTGATCTGTCATTGATGTGCTTAAATTTCTGAAGTGGAATTCCTATCTCTAATATAGTATATTCTCTTAATCCTAACTAGGAACATAAAAGGAAACTATTTCTTAACATTTATTTTATATAACATAATTCTCAAAGTATTAAAAGATATAGCCAAATACCTAACTTTTGCTATTTTTCTTCCAGTTGTCTTTTATGGACACAGCCAGAAACCACTTAGAACTGGCGTACAAACAAGCTAAGTAGCATAAATGGCATTTGGTTTCTTTCTCTGTTTCAGAGGGCAGTGTTTCATTAGGAATTCTTCATTAAAAATAATGTGGAAGGTGTTACTTTTACAGTTTTCATGTCTTTATGATGAAATGATGTGAGAATGAGGGTGATCTGGAAAAGAAAAAAATCTTCCGATTTGAGAACAGATGGTTAATAATCTTCACAGAGAAGAACACATCCAAGGTTAATGACTTACATGCTGAACTTGTTTTAATTTTTAAAAGCCATTCCCAATTACAAATGCCGTGCTTTAGCTGAACCAACACTTATAGCATTTTAAAAAACATATCTTTATACCTTTGGAGAAGTGCTCTTGCTGCTAGTTCTCTCTGGACTGACAGTGGGAAACCTGGGTGATTATTCCTTTGTGAATACAAGCACCCATACAGAACTGGTTGTCTTTGCATGCATAGGGAAATATGTTTTGTCATACTAATGCTTTAAATGCAAATTTTTCTAGAATAATTTTATCCCTTAGAACTCCAAGCCTCGTTCTAACTTCCATCAGTAGTTAAATTATTGTTTATCTTTTTTTTTTTTTTTTTTTTGAGACAGAGTCTCACTCTGTTGCCTGGGCTAGAGTGCCGTGGCGTCAGCCTAGCTCACAGCAACCTCAAACTCCTGGGTTGAAGCGATCCTTCTGCCTCAGCCTCCTGAGTAGCTGGGACTACAGGCATGCACCACCATGCCCGGCTAATTTTTTCAATATATACTTAGTTGGCCAATTAATTTGTTTCTATTATTAGTAGAGACGGGGTCTCGCTCTTGCTCAAGCTGGTTTTGAACTCCTGACCTTGAGCAATCCGCCCGCCTCGGCCTCCCAGAGTGCTAGGATTACAGGCGTGAGCCACCGCGCCCGGCCTATTGTTTATCTTTTAACCAAAGTCCACTCGAAGGTCCTACCATTTTGATGTTGGAAGAATAGTGTAAGAAAAAGAGTTATGCTTGTCCCAGTTATCAACAGAATATTAAGAAAGATTTTTAAAAATGAGAATAGCAGCTCCAGTTTTCAGCTATTTGATACATTTCACTAGGAAACAGGAAAGCTAACAGATTGGGTCTGCAACGTATTTTTAAGATCACACTTACAGTCTCCTAATTTAAATTTTTTTTACAGGGATGACTTGAGAAAACATACGCTTTCTTTCTTAGTCTGTACATGTATATTTTGATGGATCATACACTATTACCTGAGCTAGGCGATCATTACCTGTTGTTACTACTTCCTGTGGTCAAGTGAATGGGCTACTGGCAATAAGCAAAACAATTTTGCCTTTGTACTCAATTTTAACATTCAGCTACAGACGTGGCTTTTGAATAGTAGAATGGATATCTTCCATTTTCTTGAGTCCAAATTTAAGTATGGTTAAGGCTACACTGTGGGAAAAATGATTCGTCATTTTTTGTTCACTTGTGGGATGAAAAATGCAATTTAAACATGTCATTATCTCTAGCTTCAACACTGTCTTTAGGAAATTTTTTAAAAATATTTCTTTTGAAGAAGCAAAATATAATATTTTCCATTAAATCTTAACTGTCTGACAGCTAAGTGGATGCTTGGGAGACCATATGCTAACTACGGGTTTATGAGCTTTATGAAGAAACCCATTTACAATCATGGGCCTTTTTTCCAGGATGGACATCTTAAGACAGATTTTCTTTTTAAATACTAGACTAGAGAATGGGGAGAGGAAGTTTAAAAAGAAAACCCTATTTATATTATTCATATGAGACATATTTTTTCAATATCTGTATTTAAAACACTTTATCTTTAAATATACTAAATTATATAATACAATACACAGTATTACATAGTTTATGGTCTGCGACTTATGGCGATAATTTTGGGCCATTTTTCTGAGTTAATTTTATTAAGTGATGAAACAGTCAAAGTGACCAACAGAATGAACCATGCTGCAGAAATGCAACAAAGAGATCAGGGACTGGGCTAGAGAAGATGGAAGTAAATATACGAAAAAGGGGAAGAAAAAAAGGAGAAAAGAATATGTTGTGTCTTCTCCCCATATTTCCCCATGGCAGAAGGACAGAAACTAAATCTGGGGACCTCTCAGTAGTAGTCAATAATAATCAGCCGAAGGGATGGATGCATAGGCAGTTGGATGAATGGATGAGTGGATGTTTGTGCCTGGGGACCCTTTTGTCACCGTGAATAAGCAGGCCAAGTGAAAATTTCGTTTGCAATGCTTTCTTCGCCTGTGAATAAAGAGACTTAAAGACAGGCACTGGGAGAACATGGGACCACAAAGCTCCGATTTTTATAATAAGGGGAGGGAAAGAAAGCTTGAAAGTTCCTTGTTGAAGAAGATTTTTGCACACTGGTAGCATGTTAATATTTCTCCTATAATGAACAGAGAAACCTTGCCTTGGACTGAAAGGAAGAATTTATATCAGATGTCATCACTATCAAGCATCTTGCAGGTAAAGGAAAAAGGATGACCATAAATTAAAAAAAAAAAAAATCGTTCCTTCTGAGATGGATTGAGAATGAGGAGTATGGAGTTTGTCTCTCCATTGGGGGAAAATACAAAACAGATTAAGAAAAGGGACGTTGCCAGCAGACAGGGTCTTCAGTACCTTCAGAACATAGAAGTGTTCATAAGGTAGCACTAGGGAAAGTGATCCCTATTCCAGGGCTCATCTTGCCACTTTCTAGTTTTGTGACCTCAGGCAAGTCAATCAATTACTCTGCGCCCACGATGAGCCTTAATATAAGGGCCTGTCTTGGTCCCTCCCAACACCAAGACCGGTGGTTCTGCAGCCATAGCTACATCTGGAAACTCCACTTGCATTTTTGAAGCTTCCCAAGACTATCTGGAATTTAATATTTATTTATTAAAAAAAGCTATGGTGGTATTCTCTAAACATAACACTGTCATGTGTGCAAAGAGATGTCTTCACTAAAATTTCTTTTGGGGTATTCCTTCCCAAGGTAGTGGAAACTGTGCAGATCTTAGAAACCCATTTAGAGTTGATATTATTTCACTTGACTATAAAACTTAAGAATCCATTTTCCTTTTGTAATGACAATATACATTATTCGACATATCTGAATGGTTGCTCAGTCATTTTAATCTACATGCATACATTTAACTTTAAAGGAACTCTATTTCAGAAATACGGCCTGAGTCTATCAATATTTATCAAGCAATGTTTATTCTTCTAATATAGCATGGGAAGAGAATGTAGAAGTCTAGCAACACAAAAAGGATTGATTTCAGATCATATTTATATAGGTTTTGGAGATGGGGTGGCAAAATCTTATTGTTTTTCAAAAACCAAGCTGTTCTTCAGGAGCAAGAACACTGAATTCCCTGGTTTTCTCCTTCTGGTCATACCCCTGGCATCGTATCACTTTGTCAATCAATTGCATCCAGAAGGTGGGATAAAATGCCAAGTAATACTTGCGGCAGAATTCCAGGAATTCTCAGATGGTTTCTTTCCTTTCCCCTCTTTAAAACTGTACCATATGAGCTAGGTTTATTTTGAAATGGCCGTGAAAAACAAGTCCAGTTTTTCTTAAAATTGGCCTCTCTTAGAGACGAAATGATTTCGGAAATGCTTCATTAAAGTCCATTTGTTCATTTTATTCCTTTTAATAGAGCTCATAAATCTGTCCTCTATAAAGAGCTTTAAAATTTCACCATGTCTGATGCTACTGTAAAATATACATCTAACATGTCTGATTGAAAGATAATGGTCAATATATTTATTAGGAAAAATATCTTATTCATTAATCTTAAAAAAATATTAGAGGAAAATCAATATAATCTGAAGCTGAAACTGAGGATCATTGAATAAATGTGATCATTTTATTTATCAAAAAATAAAAATAGTGTTTTACTGCTTTTAAAGTACCTTTACATATGTTTCCATTTAGTTCTCACGGTAATCCCACTATTATACATAAGCATGTACACATACATGCATGTATATATATTGTATACAATGACCCCTTTATTATACATAAGATTTAGAAAGGGTAAATAACAGTAATAAGGTCACAGAGCTCTTAAATTATGTGCTACTGATTATAATTTCTAAATTACTTCTATAGGATCAGCTGGCTCCATTGACATTAAAAGATTATACACAGCCATAGGATTTTATAATATTTTGCTACCTTCTTAGTTACTTTACATGTGTTTGTTCAGGAAACTACTGTAAAAGCAAGAAGGTGGAGCAATTAAAAAATAAGGAATATCTATTAATTAAGCATCAGGAGTTTTCAATATTTTTAATGGGAGATACGCATGTCCAATATTTTCTTCTCCAATCTTTCCTAAGGAATTGATGAAGATGTTAACCAATATTCAGATGTAACGATGTTTATCAAAACATTATTTATAATAGGTATACATTATAGAAAATAACGTGTTCAGTGTTCAAAACCAGGTGGATGGCATTTCATTCACAAGTAAACTGAGACCAGACCACAAGTAAACTGATTTGCCCAGAGGCACTGCAGCAGTTAGCAGATTTGGGACTTAAATCCACGTTAGCTATCTCCAGATAGAGAATTCTCTCCACCAAGACATTTTTAATATCACATTCTAATTGTAGGACTGATAGTTTGCCCACTTGCTCATTGTGTATGGGTTTGTGTGTGATTGCAGTTAAAAAACATTACTCTTTTAAATTGGAAGAAAAGCGAAATGAGTGGGTAAATAGATTATACCAGAGCCGAACAGTAGGTTGCTAGGTTGTCACATGCACCGAATATTAGATAACACACTTCATACTAAGTAGCTTTCGGTTTTGATTGTTCTGTTTTGTTTTGTTTTTGTTTTTCAGAGATGAGGTCTCACTATGTTGCCCAGGCTGGCCTCGAACTCCTGGGCTCAAGCGATCCTCCCACCTCAGCCTTCCGAGTACCTGGGCCCACAGGTGCATGCCACCATGCCCGGCGATATTAAATATGTTTTCAAAGTCTTTATCTCCAGCAGAAGTCACAATGTTGTATGATGCTCTGGTGGAAACTAAAAACTGTGAATTCAGAACGTCTCTTTTATATGACAACAAGACATCTGAATTAAATGGAGCTTAAAATTAAGTCTCTTAAAAGGTTAGGGATAAGCCAAAGTCAATACAATACTTCAATGATTTTTTTTCATAAATAAACTTTACTTACCAAAATAATACTTTGGGTTCCTTTAGGGAAGCCAAAGAGGAACAGCAATAAAAAGATAACTCAGACGTAATAAATAAAGAAAGTTCTGAGCTAACACCCACGGAGGCTTCAAATGCTCTTGTGGCATTAGATGCTGGTAAGAGTAAATTATTTCCAAGAAGCCAAGTTCAAGCTGATACACAAGCTGTACATTAATTACTTGAAAAAATTCCCAGTGGGGCAACATCTAAATATATTTCCATGAGAATAGCATATAGTTTTGTTATAAAGCTGATGCTCTAGCCAAGAAGGTGTCTGACCTCTAAAATACATTCACTGATAAAAATCTGAGGAGCATTTGGATAAGAGTGGATGAGAAAATTTGCAACACAGATGGACTTTATTTACATTTTGGCCACAATGACACACTTGGCCAAATCAATCTCCACCATCCTTTCACGCAAAGCTGTTAACGTGATTAGCTCGTTGTGAAAAACGTAGCATTGGCATTATTAACATGTTTTATTCTTGTCATGGTTGTAAACACACAGCCTTTGTCCCTTGAATGTTAGCAAGTATAAATATATTTAGATAATAAAAAAGTAAGACTAAAAAAGTAAACTCTTTTGAACTACAGTTATTAAGCCCCCAACCCAAAAACATCTTCCCTGACACAGCAACACTCAAAGATCACTTCTAATCATCCCTCCAAAATGTGTTGCTAAATTGTACTCAAAAGATTATTTCACTTTACTTAAGCGGCACAAACCCTACGTAGGTATGGCTACATTCCACATATCCATTCTTTGTGAGCTAATTGAAAGAAGTGGCTTTGTCTTATAAAATTTCTATGTGCCGATCACCTAGCTCAGTTTCAACCAAAGGAAAGGTTTGTGTTTAGGTCATGTTTGCAGAAGGGAAGACAACCTCCTGGTTAGGGCCTGTCCACTCACAGTGCCTGATCACAGGTTGTTTGAGTTTGCTGGCTGTCCACCATCACCTGTTCTCAGTCGTTTGTCAGGGCGCGTGTCTATAGACCACAATTTCCAGTCCACTATGAATGCATCGTGGCCAGTATTCAGAGCAAGCAAGGAAATAATGCAAGTTCCTTCAAACTGAAGATGGACGCATCCCCCTAGAAGGCGGTGGAGCTGCGATATGAGAGGAGTTTGGGTCCCTCAATCCCCCTAAGCAACAATCACCCACCTGCCAAAAACACCTACCATGGACTTGGGTGAATGAGAAACAAACTTCTGTAGTGTTTGAGCATTTTTATAGAAGTTCATGCTACAGTATTTTATATACAGATGACCAGTAGGTGTTCACTAAATGAATTATTTTTTAAAAAATTTTGAAATATATTCCAACCTACAGAAAAATTTCAATGACAATACAAAGAGCGCCCATGTCCCCTTCACCCGGAAGCCCTAATTACTAACATTTTAACCTCATTTGCTCTCCATTGCCTAATATACGTATGCATTTGTGTGCGTGTGTGTATCTTTTCCTGGCATGATGACACCTTAACCCTAAATACTTCAGCACGTGCCTCCCCCAGAAAAGGATTCTTTTCTATACAACCACAACCAGGAAGTCAACGCTGATAGGACGCCACCACCCAAGCCAGAGACTTATTATATGCGTACTGTTTGCTCAATCACGTGTTCAGTGTGACAAAAGTCATAACCACTCTGGCTTCCTCTTTCACCCACCGTCTTTGCATCCCTGTCATTTCCCTCCCACCTCTTTGCTGCTGGGCACACTGCCCATGACCTCTGCTTGGCGCCCCCTTCCCTGATCGCCAGGGGTGCTCAGACACCAGCCACCAAGGTTTGCATGTCCCCATTCCAAGAGGGGAGAAGGCGATGGGACTAGGAAGGGAATATAGGAAGGGCTGGGGAAGGTGGAGGAAGGAATTCATTTTTCATATAATGCTCCATGGAAAGAAATGCCAGCAAGTGACATTTTTGAAAGTCAGTAGTAAGAATATCCCTAAAGGCTATCTCATACGGATATTTACATTCATTCAAAATTCTGTCCGAGTTTCAAAAAAATAATTGAGGGGGCTGAGAAATCGGAATTGGCTGCCAAACTTACAATTCTCTTTGCTGATCAGCCTTGTGTTTTGCTACCTCTTGAAATAACGGGATCCAGGACCCAGCGCGGAATTCATCACTTGGATCGAAATCAAAGTCTTTCTTCTCTTACTCCTTTGGTTGTAAACTATCTTCCTAGGCTTGGGACAGTGTAAAGCCTACATGAGAACACTGAAGATTCTTTCACTTGTGCGGTAGCATAACTTAAATTACCAAACAAAGCCTTATCTATGTGTGCTTAATGTTTTTATCTTTTTATATCCTATATCACAAACCAAACACTGCTTGCTTATGAAATGTACGTGCAAGCTGACATGATTTTTTTTTGTCAAAGCAAAGCTTTTCTCTGAAATATAGCTACACAAGAAAAGAGGTTTATAAGAAGTGTGTAGTACACATTCAGAAACATTTTGTCTCATAGATGTTTCAATAAATGCCTCATTTCTATGTAGGAGGTATAAGATTCCTGCTAAAAATACATTCCCTTCTTTGAATATTCACAATAGCTTGCCAAAAATTATCACGAATGCATAAAGACGCAACTGATTAGCAGTACCTTATTTAATACAATAATCATTTGGGTTCCAAATAATTTCAACATCTATTCATTATGTTAACCTTATGAAAATCTCTTGATTAATGTACTCTGTATAAAATTTTATCAAGTACTTTGATGAGTTAATAGAGAAGTAAAGGTTTTCTTCAATGTCTCCAATAATATTACTAAGCTGAGCTAAAAATAACTAAGACAAATGAGGATATATAAGAAAATTAATCGTGATTTAAAATTATGACAGGAAGACAACATTTTTACCTAGGTGTTTTTCCTAACCCTGCCCAAAACCTCATATCGCATTCCTGGCATATCTTAGGCACATCGTTCTTCTGTGATCAAATGAAGCATTAACTGCTCTAATCATGCCTTCTTTAGAAGAAGGACATCAATTAAAGATTATTTTGAAATACACTTTCCCCATAAATCTTAAATTCAGATAATATTTGAACACGGAGTTTTACTCAAGTGGAGCACAACAGTACAATGGAGGACAGGTGAAATAACACAAAATAAAGCTCCTACTATTCTGCCATTTAATCTGGGCTTTGCATCATTTGTTTTTTTTTTTTTGTTGTTTTTTGAGACAGAGTCTCACTCTGTTGCCCAGGCTAGAGTGAGTGCCGTGGCGTCAGCTTAGCTCACAGCAACCTCAAACTCCTGGGCTCAAGCAATCCTTCTGCCTCAGCCTCCCAAGTAGCTGGGACTACAGGCATGCACCACCATGCCCGG
>CAUYRT010059548.1:0-51714 GCA_963574885.1 Lepilemur ruficaudatus | reverse complement strand
CCTGGGCTCAAGCAATCCTTCTGCCTCAGCCTCCCGAGTAGCTGGGACTACAGGCATGCGCCACCATGCCTGGGTAGTTTTTTCTATATATTTTTAGTTAGCCAATTAATTTCTTTCTATTTTTAGTAAAGACGGGGTCTCTCTATTGCTCAGGCTGGTTTCGAACCCCTAACCTTGAGCGATCCACCTGCCTCAGCCTCCCAGAGTGCTAGGATTACAGGAGTGAGCCACCGCGCCTGGTCCAGAGTTGTGTTCTTTTATTGGGTCCTAGAGAGATATAAGATTTAGGTATTTGGATTTTACTAAAGTCAAGAATACTGGATATTTTTTTCTTTGAGTATAACCAAGGCAAGATTTTATTGTATCACTTAGACTGGAAAATAGTCCTAGGTACTTAAAGAAAGATATTTGGCAGCCCCTGGTTTCTGGTTAGCTATTTGGCAATGGACATGATTTTCTTATTATGCTTATCAGCCTCCAATCTTATGATGTTTAATATATTCGACTTTCTGGTTTCTTTACATGTAAACCAGCTTTAAAGGGCATCACAGGACAATCGATGAAGAGATAAGGTTTTAAAACCTTATCAGGATTCTCTGAGTAAGGCTCCCTTCCTTAAATCCTTTGTCCCAATTTAGAATCAATCATCCTTTTCTCTAGGTAAAGGTGTGGTTTCCTGACCTCTGGACCTGACCCTGACCTGAGGACCCTGACCTCTCTGGAATGTAAACCTACATGAGGCTGTCAGAATCTTCTCCCTTTTTGAGGAAAGAAATGATTCCTCCTTGTTTGATATTATGCCCTTGTACAAAAAGAAAAAGGAAAAAAGAGATTCCTCCTTTATGTATACTACAGCCTTAGGGATTCTATTGAATATAAAGTGAGAAAAGCATATTCCTGAGGTTTCTTAAAATCAGATTTTTCATCCTAAATCCTAAAATCACAGATTCTCCATTGCTCTCACTGTACCATTTTGGTTCTTGAATCTCCCCCCTTTCATCCCCCATCCCAAGTAGCCTAGAGCAGGAGGGTTTGGCCGGAGCACCGGAGATGGAGTTAGACGATCTGGTATGAGTCTTGATTCTGACACTTATTTGTTAGTAACAATCAAATTTACAGCTGTGAGGCAGGAAGCACTCCCAGCCGGCCTCACTTGCTATGAAGATGTCAGGTGATGCGGCAGTCAGGCACACGCAGCAGGTAGAGCACCACACAGGGAGGGGACGAGGAGAGGAGCAGGCTCTCTGACAGTAAGGAGCATGGGGCCTGCAACTAGACACTTGGGTTTGCGTGCCGGCTCTGTGCTAACCAGCTGTGAGATCTGAGGCAGGCTTAGTTTCCTCACCTGGGAAAAGGAGACGCTGATGACAGTACCTGTATCGTGGGCTTGTCTGAGCTGACACCTGGAAAGTACTTAGAACATTGCCTAGACACACAGTCAGTGGCCAGCAAATGTTAGCATATTATTAGAGCCTTCCTTCTTCATTCCCAGTGAGAATCAATCATCAGATCTCACCAATTCTTTCAAAGACGACTGCTTCCTCTTGTTCCCACTACCTCCAGTCCAGGCCTCTGTTGCTCCACTCCTGCGCCACTAAGCAATGGCCCTGCTGGATGGACACTGTGGTCTCATTTCTTCTACTTCCTCCTGTACCCGGCACAAAATCAATTCTCTCAAAACATCACTTTGAGCCAATTACTTACATGCTTCAAATTCTCAGTGATTATCAAATACCGATAGAATAATTTTAACACTTAGACTACAATTTAAGACATTTTATAAATTGAGCCCACCATACCTCTCACATGTAATCTCTCTTCCCTTAACAAAACAATCTTCTCCTATTTCTTGCATACAGCTTGTGATTTCATGACTCCCTGATATTATCTATTCTTTTCCTCCTACTTAGAACATCCTCCCTTGTGGGCCAACAAACAGAAGCAGCGTAGTATAGTGGTTACGTACTCCAGCTTGGATGTCTGACAGGCCTTTTTTTTTATCTCCTGGCTCTATAACTTCCCAAGCATGTGACCTTGGACAACTCTTTTTCCAATTCTTTGTGCTTAGCAAGGACACTCTTATTATAGTAAGAGAGAAATCCATTTTACGATGATAAGCTTATTGATTCAGTGGGGTTTTAATTGCCTTGTAGTTCACTGATGTTTTACTGTAATACATGAACTAGAACTCAAAATAAAATTAAAATTTTTCTTCTCTCTGTTGTCCCAGTACATTTTCTGTTTTCTGCTAAAGAACTTATCAGGAAACTTATCAGGGATTTGACAGTCTTCTGCTTACTTTCAAGGCTAATTCCTTTATTACTCTTACTCTGCACAAAGATAATCTGATTTCTCTTTCTCTCTCTCTCTCTCTTTCTCTCTCTCTCTCAGGTCACCTGAGAACAATGACCCACCTTTCAGATTAGCCAAAGCAGGACACAAGTGACCATAGTACGGGAGGGCGAAGGCTCGGCACTAGTGAGGTTAGAAGTATCAGCCTTAGGAAGACAACAAAAGAAGGTAAAGTCAAACAAAAATGACCTAGGCCAGAAAATTGTCAACAAATCAGAAAAGGGGAGCACGGAACGTTTGTTGTGTTATTGCCCCTCAAACATGGAAAAGTAAAGACAGGTAAGAGCTAAGCTGGTCCCTGCAGCAAAAAATCTGTTCTTTCCTCTCAATTTTCCCTCCTCAGTTCTTGTAGATCTCTTCCTTGCCAAATGCTGAAAGAGCTTTTCAGATTGCCTCACTCTGCAATGCACAGAAACAAGTTTACATCAAAGTCAGCCTCTCTTCACGTCTTAGTACCAGAAGTCCCATGATCAGAGAATGTGTGTGGCCCTCAGGGACCCACTCTTCCAGTCATCCACCCTCTCATCTGCTCACTTCCTGTCACTCCAACCTTCTTCTCCCCTCCCTCTTAACCCTGTCTCCTGGCTCCTTACAGCTCCCATTCTGGGTTTTAAAAAAATAGCTCCTCAACACCTTCAAATATTTTGCTCTATCTTAGCTCAAACAGTGATTGTCACCCCTAGCTGCACATTAAAAGCACCTGGGGAACTTAAAAAACAAAATAAAAGGCCTGAACCTGGCCCCTGCAGACTCAGACTCAGTTAGCCTGGGGTCTAGCCCCAGCATGGCTGTCAGTTTTATTCTTGTTTGTTTCATCTCCTCAGGGGATTCCAGTGTGCATCCAGGCTCCAGAACCTCTCACTGCCTTAACTGAAACCTGGATTCTCTCCTGGCAAATGTGCTTCTTTTGCCTCTCTCTGGAAATTACACATCCTCCCACACCCCAGTACTGTCCGGCAGAAGAGGCAATCAAGCCCAGGCCCCACGCTGCCTCTTCCACACCATGGGCCTCCCGTCCTCATGTAAAACCAAACAAAAAAAAATGCCTTTTTCTGCAAGTACTTTATTCACATACCCCACACACCCTCTCCCCTCACCACCACCCTTATCTGCCTGAATACCTTCTATTTCCTTCAAGATGCAACTAAACATTATCTCCTCCTAAAAACCTACCCTGGCGGGCTGAGTGATCCAGGTACCATCCTCTCTTCTCACTTGCACCCTATGGATGCCTATCAGAGCCTTTATCTCCCTTGTTCATAATAATCAGTTCTTCCCATATCTGCCTACCGCCATAAACTGTGAATTCTTTAAGAGTAGGAATTGTATCTTCTTCATCTCTGTATCTCCACAGTGTAACTCTTGCAGTGCCTGGCACCTGGTTGGCATTCCAGAGACACTTGTGAGGGAGAGCAAGCAGAAGAGAAGAGGTAGACAAGGGAATTCAAGGAGAGAAGGAAGAAAGAAAAGAAGACATAGCTCACCTCTACTGTCATCGTCCAGCCTTCCCGGGATAAAATGCATTACTAAGCATATTTTTAGAACTATAATGTAGAGACACAGCACAGAAAGGAAAAACCCAAGACAACTCTTCATTTTTTTAGGGGAAAAAAGCAAATTACAAGAAAACCCATGTATAGATAGTTATTTTTAAAATATATTTCTAGTCATCTACTAAGGACAGTAGTATTCATCACCTACTTCTATATCATTGGTGCCCCAGACCTTTGACAATCCCATTCTGCTCATGGTGGCTGTGGTGGGCAAAATAATGCCCCCCCTCCACAGACGTCCACATCCCAACTCTGGAACCTGTGAATATGTTACATTGCATGGCAAAGGGGACTTTGAGATGTGATTAAGTTAAGGGCCTTGAGGTGGGGAGAATATCCAGGATTGTCAGGATGGGCCCAGTGTAATCACAAGAGTCCTCATAAGTGAAAGAGGGAGGCAGGAAATTCAGTGTCAGAATGATGCCGTGTGAGAAAGACTCCACCAGCCACTGCCGGCTTTGAAGATGGAAGAAAATCCAAGGAACACAGGCAGCCTTTAGAAACCACAAAAGGCAATAAAATGGATTCTCCACTAGAGCCACCAGAAAGGAACTCGGCCATGGCAACACCTTGATTTTAGCCCAGTGAGATGCCTCGAATTGTAGGATTGTAAATTTATGTTGTTTAAAGCTACTAAATTTGTGGTGATTTGTTACAGCGGCAATGAGAAACCCATACAGTGATTATAAAAATGTTCCCAGAGTACACTCATACCTGTCAATGCATGTCTTTTGCTCTGAATTAATGTCACCTCTACCACAGTTAATATGTGGAATAATCACTGGTAGTCTTGGTGATGACCTTGAATCGTTATAAGATCCTGAATCATCAATGAAAGAATAAGCAGCTGTAACTGCAGTACTTTACTTAATCATAGAAGGCAGAATATGATACAATCCATGTCCCAAATAGACATAATAAGTTGGAGCACAAAACAGGAGCCTGGAAAACTGCAGGAAACTGTTCTTAACTTTGGATTGCAGCCTACTTTTAAACAGCATGGAGACCCAGGACCTCTGGTATGCGGGTCAACAGTCCTTTCGATCTGTTTTGTCCCCAGCTGAAGGACACCAGGCTTTGTTCTAAGGCTAGGACATTTGAGGATGGAGACAAAGGAGAAGGGGAGAGAGGACAGAGGTTCTTACAGTATCCACTCCCAGTGTGTGAAAAATGAAAAATAATCAGACTTGCTGCATTGTCCGGATTTATAATCCCATATGCATCTCCTGAAGGTCTTTACATGAAAAGATGTTTACCCCTTGTTCCAAACTGTCTGGAGGAGGAGGAAAGAAAGAAAAAAAAAAAACCCAGCATGTCAGTAGTGAATGCATACATATTTTAGAATGATTCGTTGAATTTTAAAAGGGAATTCAGGTTAACCCTAAGTTAGCCAGAAATTTGATAGAACCAGTAGTCCCCATTTTCTGAACTTTCTGGTCAGTCGGTATTTTAGCATACAGATAATTGTTTCAGCTTTAAAAGCTCTTTTCTTTTAGCTACTGTAATATAGTGCATCCTTCCTTCTCCCCACTCAAGCACAGAATCAACTGAGAGAGTCAAAGGAAGCTGAAAGATGGACCTCAAAATGTCAGCTTTATTACTGGCAAATATTTGGAGGACAGCCTTTATGTGTGGAGTGACAATAGGCTTCCTATTACAGCATCAAAGAATTAAGCAGAATGATCTACTCAGTCACGAGCAGCTAGCAAATAGTGATCCATTCCCAGTGATGGAGCTGCCTACTGTGAGACCCCAGTGGGAATCCAGAAGGGGCTGGGGCAAGCTTGGCTGTCTTGTCTCTACCTCCCCAGTCAGGTAAGTTATTTGTCCTGGAGGAGGAGCAAGTGATGGGGGGAGAGAAGCCAAGATTGTTACTCTAGCAGAAACTCTTAAGATGGATACCTGAAGAAGACGGAATAAACGTTCTCCACCTGAGAAGTCTTCTAAATTGTAGCAAATAAAACTATGCTATAATTAAGCAACCTAAGTAATTATATCTAGAGAAATCTGAAAGCAAAATTAGCAAGAGCTGACTACAGATCCGTCACCCCCACTCATGCCTGGAAGCGGCCGCCTCCCTCTGAGTGTGATGAGTGCCATGAGTGCAGTCTGGGATGCTTGCTAACAATAAAGTGTGGATATTCACAAATGATGTATATTGTATTTAGAAATTAGAGCTTGTTCAAAGTTATCCCTATAATAACGTTATTCTTATCTCATTTCAGATTTACTTTCTCCAGTGGGAAAAACAGGGGAAGAATTGCAGAGAGCATTCCAGAAATTACACCTAATCCCATCTACGTTATCTGTGAAGAATCTCCCAGTGAAGGGCATTTAGTGGTTACATTAATTTTGTGACAAACGTGAATAATTGAAATGCTCATGAATTGTTATTTTTTTTCTTTTTTTTTTTTTTTTTGAGACAGAGTCTCACTCTGTTGCCCAGGCTGTAGAGTGCCGTGGCATCAGCCTACCTCACAGCTACCTCAAACTCCTGGGCTCAAGCAATCCTTCTGCCTCAGCCTCCCAAGTAGCTGGGACTACAGGCATGTGCCACCATGTCCGGCTAATTTTTTTTCTATATATTTTTAGTTGGCCAATTAATTTCTTTCTATTTATAGTAGAGACGGGGTCTCACTCTTGCTCAGGCTGGTTTCAAACTCCTGACCTTGAGCGATCCGCCCGTCTCGGCCTCCCAGAGTGCTAGGATTACAGGCGTGAGCCACCGCGCCCGGCCATGAATTGTTATTTTTATAGTTACTTCCAATTCTTTTGTATTGTACTCAGGGGTAAATTTGATTAAGAAAGCAAATGAAGATTTTTTTTAAAAACATGAATATCAACATGACACATGGGCAAGAATGACCTTGCAAACATTGTTTGGTTAATGACAGAACTACAACATCAAGTAAATGCAGACCATGCAATGAATTTTGTAAGCATGACATTAATATATTATAAAAGGTTAAACACAGTCCATATATCATAATTTAAACAATAAAACAGTAGAGTTTTTGTTTTATTTCAGTTGTACACACTTGCTCCTGAAGAGTTGAGGTCTAGAAAAAAAATTTAGGCTTCATTTCAAATACATAGGTACAATTCTTAAAACTGGATTAGCCATATGTATTTATTTGTATTATAAAATGATCACTTTGAAATTCTTAACATCTTATTTAGTTATTCATTTGCTTATAAAATAAACTTACGAATGCTTTTATAAACACAGTGATCCTCAGACAAGCGGCACCTTTTTCTTTTCCTTTCACTAACCCCCACCCCCCAATTTGATGACATTTTGCCCAATTCTGAGACTATTGTATATTATGCTTGCAAATTGCTAAGAAACAAAGTAGAAAAAATGAGCACTCCTCTTTTCTGCTCTGAAATCAGCCTCAATCCTTCTCTGGAAAGCTTTGGGTTGGTTAGGAATAAGATTTCCCCTTAACAACAGATGTGCTGTTACTAGGTGATTGTGACATGGGAAAGGTAACCCCCAATCAGAGAGAAGCCTCCTCAGTCTGACTGTGACATGTCACTATAAATATGAGAGCTCCCACCACTCTTACTTAGGCCCTTCTCCTCTCCGTAACTGATCAGGAAAACATCTACAATGGCTGGATCCATCATCAAAAAGTACAAGTGCTCCAGAGGACATCTATACCCAATATCCAGAAAAAGATCACATTCCAGCACTGACTTAGGCCATAGAAATTATTCACTCTACATAAACAGGGTCCTAAAGGAAGTGGTTCCCCAGAGCGGCATATCATCTCGCACCTTCGACGTCATGAACTCCCTGATTAATGACATCTTTGAGCGCATTGCTATGCAAGCCTGCAATCTGATGTATTTCAGGAATCGCTGTACCCTCACCCCTGAAGATATCCAGAATGCAGTGTATTTGCTGTTGCCTGGGAAACTAGCAAAGTACGCAGTGGCATTTGGAAGCGAAGCCGTCCACAGATATGTCCACTCCTAAACTCCAAGAACCAGCTTACTCGAATTGTGGGGAAAGTAAATCAAACTTACCATCCAAACCACTACCTCAGTGTTGAATTCACTCTTCTTTTTTATAACATACTGGTATTTTCCTATTTCTCTTATCTCTAGGGATGAATTACTTTCCTGCTATTTTACCTTTTAACTATTTGACTTTTTAGGTTCCTGACACCTACTCCTCACCAGGACTCCTGTTAGAAACCTTGTTTTCCCTGGGGACACGTAAAGCTCATTATATAAATTCAATGCCTATTGTATCATTAAGATATTGTTAACTATGCACAGGATGATTTAACTCAGCTATTTTGACAACCTGATCACACTGACTTTGAATTTATGAAAACAAACATTTTAATCAGAAGTATACCAGACGGACAAATTTTCATCAAAAAGTATTTCCTAGAGCAAACTCTGTTCAACCAATTTAGTTACTTGATGAATTTTTTATAGAGCATAACTATTAAAACTATTTGTTTTAATTCTTATTTCCTGAATTTCAACCAGCTCAGTTCATATCCATGTAAATTTTATCTTAAAGATTTGGTTCACTGAGGTTAATTGTTCTTTATAACACAGAAGAACACCCATGAACCTACCATCCAATTTATGAATTTTAAGAACTTTACAAAGGTCACTGAAGATCTTTCCCAGTCCCATTTCCCTGCCCATTATCCTGAGTTTTATTTCTTTTTCATTCCTTTGCTACTCTTGCTACCAAAGTATGTAACTCTAAATAGGTTTAATTTTGCTTATGTTATAGCATAAGGATGATACTACATGTGTTTTTCTCTTAACGTTGTAAGATTTGTATCTGTTGATATAGTTAGCTCTAATTCATTCTTTTTACTCCTATGTCATAGGATTCCATAGTATAAATATACCACAGTTTATCTATCCTCTTTTGATAGAAATTTGAATTGTTTTCAGCTTTTTGCTAGTACAAACAATGCTGCTATATATAGTAAGAGTTGTGAAAATATCTAAAAATATAGCATTTGGTATGTGTCTGGCACTCTACCTATAATAACATTTAATCCCCACAACAACCTTGTGAGGATAAAATAATTATCCCCACCCCACAGATAAGTAAAACGGGGCACAGAGACCTAAGTAACTTGTCTGAGGTCACACAGCTATGTAAGTGGCAGAGCTGGGATTTGATCAGGTTAACAATCTCTACGGACACTCTGCTACATGCTGTGAACATTCTTGTACATATCTTCTGGTACACACATATACATACAAGAACTTCTGCAGGAAAAATACCTAAGCATGGAATTGCTGGGTCATTGACATGCCCATATTTAACTTGATGAGATATTACCAGGCTGTCTTCTGTTTGTATCAATTTACATTTGCAGCAGATGAGGGTAATTTAGGTTCTTCTGGTTACCAAGGAACACAATTTCCTCAAGAAAAAGCATTTGATTGTATGCATACATTGGGATTGAAACTGAGGCCTCTCTAGGGGATGGCCACTCTCTCTGTGTCTCACTCAGGACCTGTTCTCCGTTCCTCCTGGGGTTGTACACTTTTAAATGTCTCTGTGTCAGCTTCAGGAAATAGAACTGGCAGGCTCCGCTCATCTTCTTCGAGTCAGGGGGAACAGAAGTGGCTGGCCACCCTGAAGATCGGCTGATCTTTATCAGATGGCCACATCTGCCTACTAGCTATGGCTTGGTGGCAAAAGAGCTTCATAGTCTACCAGAAGTACATTCACACTGTCGTACAGCTACCACCATCGTCCATCTCTAGAACCTTTTCATCTTTCCAAACTGAAACCACATCCATTAAACACCAATCCCGCCCCGCCACAGCCCCTGGCAACCACCATTCTACTTTTTGTCTCTATGAATTTGACTACTGTAGACACCTCCTATAAATGAAATCATATAGTATTTCCTTTTGTGACTGGCTTATTTCACCTAGCCTAATGTCTTCAAGGCTTATCTGTGCTGTAACATGTCAGAATTTCCTTTCTCTTTTAAGGCCGAATAATGTTCCATTGTATGGATATACCACATTTTGTCTATCCACTCTATTGATAGACATTTGGGTTGCTTTCACCTTTTGGCTATTGTGAATAATGCTGCTATGAACATGAACATACAAATATCTATTTGAGGGACCCTGCTTTCAATTCTTCTGGATATATACTCAGAAGTGGAATTGCTGGATCATATGGTAATCCAGTGGTTTTGCACTGAAGCTGTACCATTTTACATTCTCGACAGTCATGCACAAAGGTTCCAGTCCTTGCCAAATCTTATTTACCGGTTTTTTTTTTTTTTGACAATAACTGTCCTAATGGGTGTAAAGTGGTATCTCCTTAGGGTTTTTGGTTTATCTCTAGTGATTAGTAATGTCAAGCATCTTTTCATGTGCTTCTTGGCCATTTATATACTTTCTTTGAAGAAATGTCTGCTCGAGTCCTTTGTCCATTTTTTAAATTGGACTGTTTGGTTTTTGTGGTTGTAGTTCTTCTTGATATTAGTCCCTTCTCAGATATATGATATACAGATGTTTTTCTCCCATTCCTTGGGCTGCCTTTTCACTCTTTTGATAGTGTTCTTTGATACACAAAATTTTTAATTTTGATGAAGTCCAATTTGTCTATTTCATCTTTTGTCACCTGTGCCTTTGGCATCATATGCCACTTTATTTTTTATTGCTCCTTTATGAAAAAGTTTTTTGCAACAGTAATAATATTTTTAAAAATATTTTGGAGTCATTTCATAAAATAAACATAGCTTCTGAAATTTTTTTTAGAAAGTCTCATATTAGCCAAGACCCTAATTTTGACCCTTCAATGCAAATTTTTTACATGAATAGGGTCATTTTACCACCTATTTTTTTCAG
This sequence comes from Lepilemur ruficaudatus, assembly GCA_963574885.1. NCBI lineage: Eukaryota > Metazoa > Chordata > Mammalia > Primates > Lepilemuridae > Lepilemur > Lepilemur ruficaudatus. Next base: position 40,948 of record CAUYRT010059548.1, on the reverse strand, counting down.
TCTTAGACTCTAGTGACCTGAGACAATTAACACATTAACTGCCATGAAAGTTGTATTTAACTCACTCTAGTTTCGACCCCAGAGCCACGTGAAGCATATATAAAATCTTAGTTGTTGATGTTCTTATTGTTACAATTAATATTGATAATTTAATTCTAAAAACATGGACTAAATGAACAGAAGTCAATAAATTTCATTTTTCTATTTATGTTTACCTTTAAATTACACTCAAAGTTTTTATTCTATTTTCGTAATAAAACACTGTGGCCCCAGGGAAAAATTTCTGATTTTTTTGTGTGGTTGTCAATGTGTTAAATGGCAAAGAAATAGCACAGACTGGTAGTATTCATCTAATGTACACTTTACCCACTTCTCAGAAATAGCACCCACAATTTTTAGCTAAGCATATGGCCAGCCAGGACAAAGATACATTTCAGAGTTTTCCTTTGAGTAGAGTTTGTCCCTGTAACTAATTCTGATGAATGGAAATGTATATGCAACTTCCAGGAAGTACACTTAAACAGCAGCAGAGTATTCTTTTCCCTTTGCTTCTTTCTTGTTGGCTGGACTGAAGATGTGAAGGCTGGAGCTAGCGCAGTTATCTTAAACTAGGTGTTGGAACCTGCATATTAAGGATGACAGAGTAGCAAGTTGGGGCGAGCCTTGGCTTATGATGACTAGTACTGCAGTCCCCAACCTCCGGGCCATGCATGATATAGATCCACAGCCTGTTAGGAACCATACTGCACAGCCTCCACCTCCCTCTCACCCACATGTGGACAAATTGTCTTCCATGAAACTTAGGAACCAGGCCAAACAGCAGGTGAGCAGGAGGTAAGCACCAAAGAGCCAGCAGAAGCTTCATTTGTATTTACAGCCACTCCTCAGTCACCCCATTGGCTCCCCAGTCACCCTATTGCTCACATCACCACCTCAGCTCCATCTCCCACCACCCTCCCTGCCCCTCCATCCGTGGAAAAATTGCTTTCCATGACACTGGTCCCTGGTGCCAAAAAGGCTGGGGACTGCTATTCTAGCCCCTGACTGCCTATGTTTGGATAAGGGAGAAATAAATTTTTAACTTGTTTAAGCCACTATTATTTTGAGTTTCTATCATTCATAGTCAAATTCAATTCTAACATAGACATCCAGAAGATTATTGACTGCTACACAATATAGTTAGTCTCAAAATGATTGCACAATTATTAAATAAAAACATACTAATCTAGAAATGGAGGAAGATAAATGTCTTGTGTATTTGCCAGATGATGTTGCTGTAAAATGAAATCTCATGCCATTTAGCAGATGTTTCTCAGGGAGATGGCAAGAATTTGCTTGATTTTAGTCAATGGAACACATGATGTGATTTTGAAACTTTATTTAAAATACAAAAATAAGTGAGAGATTCAAAGACGATAGGAAATAGAATTTTCACCTAAGTCAACAACATGGGTAACATGTGGCTTTTGTGGTAATTTGAAGCTAGTGGCACCCAGTATCATAAAAGATGTCACATGCCAACAAGAAAGAATAGCTCTGATTTTATAATAGAAATCATCCAAATAACAAAATTCTATCAAACTTAGATTATCCTTCTCTAAGTTTAGACACTTTTCTTTGGAAATAAATAGTGCTATATAATATATGTGCTATAAGTTACTAGAATTGTTTAATGATTTACTGTACACACTACTAGCTTGTTCCGGTATGAACCGAATGTGTCAGAAAGTACTGGAGAATAGGAAAGTACCACTAACTATAATAACACCTTACATATGGTGCTCATAATTGATTTATCCATTCACAGAGCTTATAGTTAATTTATGCATTCACAGTGCATTGAATGCCTTCTTTGTGCTAGATGCTGAGAAAACAAAGACAAGGTCCATCCCTTTAAAAGCTTAGAATCTGGCCAGGCACAGTAGAAGGCAGAATACACAGGAGCTATGCACAATGTGTGTAATCCTAGCACTCTGGGAGGTGGAGGCAGGATGATTGCTTGAGCCCAGGAGTTTGAGGTTGCAGTGAGCTATGATGACACCATAGCATTCCAGCCTGGGTGACAGAGCAAGACTCTGTCTCAAACAACAACAAAAAAAAAAGCTTAGAATTTTATGGAACAGCAAACTGAAAATAAAATAAGTTATTGGGAACAGCTGATATGCACTAAGCGTTCACTCTGGCCTAGGCATAACTCTAAGGACTCCATATATGTCACCTCAATACAAAGCCCAAAACAACAACATGAGACAGTATTATCACTTCATAGTCAGGGAAACTGAGGCATAAAAAAAGTTAAGAAACTTGCCAGAGGCCACACGGCTAATAATTTTAAAAATATGATTTAAACCCCCATACTCTGGCTTCAGAACCCACAGCTTAATATAATGAATGTAATATTGCATCGCATACAAAGAGAGGTATGGAAAAGATGCTGTGAAACATGGCAGGAGCATCTAACCCAGACCAGAAAGGCAACTTAGAGGGGATGATACCCGACTTGGGTCTTGAAGGATGAGTAGAAAATGCACATAAGGCCGCAGGAATAATATTTGCAAACGCATCGGGCATTCAACAGCATAATCTTAAGGTAATTGCAAGTTGACTGGCTGCCCATAAGCACAGAAGGAGGGATCGTGGAAACGAGGTCAGAGAGGTAGGCAAAAATGTGTGGGCTGACTTATACCTTGAATTTGAACCCCATATGTATGGGGCACCTATAGAAGTACTTTAAGCAGGAGAAAAATGTGATTTTGTTTAGATTATTCTGACAGCAGTAACATAGAAGATGAATTAAAGTGGGGTAAGACCACTTTGAATACTACTGGAATTATCCAGGAAAGACTTGCTGAAGGCCTGAACCAAGCCAGTGGCAGTAGAGATGAGGAGGAAGAGATAAATTTGAAAGATGTTTAGAAGGCAGAATACACAGGAGATATGTACAATATGTGTAATAACAGAGAAACGGCCAATTAGGGATCCCCAGGGCTCTGGCCCAGGAGCCTTAATGGATAGATCCAAAACATTAAGCACAGTTTACTTAGCACTTTCATGTAAAATATCTAAACAGTATAAAAGGGATTATTTTAAATGATGCCATATGAGGAGTATCACAAGAGTGCTCAAAGTGCAGAGAATCTGGTAAAAGTCAAATGACCCTGGGCAGTTATTATCACTTGCTCAAAGCTTAGACAGAAGAGGATAGCTTGAATGTTTAATACTCAAGATGATTTCTTACCATAACTCTGCACTATGCCACACATCATGTGTTAACACATTTTCTCACGTCTGACAGCTGATTGTTCCAGAAGACATTTGGCAGGGTGGGGCAAAGTTAGCAGACTATATAAATATATGGGGAGAAAGCAGCCTGTAAATATAAGTCATGTTGGAAGGTTAATCATTTGCATTCAAAATGAAGAGTCCAGAAAATAATTTGGTTTGTCAGCAAAAGGAGAATGAACACTGATTGATTCTAGCCTGAGTTTGGAAACAACAGAGAAATTCCTAGGAGGAAAAGAAGCACATGTTGCTTTAAATTTGAGCTTTAACTATTATCTTATTGGGGATGATGATTCTTCCAAAAAGCCTCTTTTTTTTTTTTTTTTTTTTTGAAACAAGGTCTGACTCTGTTGCCATGGGCTAGAGAACACTGGCACACTGGCATCATCGTGGCTTGCTGCAACCTCAAATTCTTGGCCTCAAGCGGTCCTCCTGCCTCAGCCTCCCAAGTAGCAGAGACCATCACACTCAGCTAATTTTCCTATTATTTTGTAGAGACAGGGTCTCACTATGTTGCCCAGGCTGGTCTTGAACTCCTGGCCTCAAGCAATCCTCCTACCTTAGCCGCCCAAAGTGCTAGGATTACAGGCATGAGCCACTATGCCCAGCCTAAAGAGCTTTTGATTCCTCAGAAACTGAAAAAAACTATTTGATAGAAACCCATCAAGGATATAGAATCACTGAACAATACAATTAACCAACAGTGTCTAATTGACATATAAAACATTCTGCCCAACAGCAGCAGAATACATACTTTTTTAAGTGCCCATGGAACATTCACCAAGATAGACCATTTCTTGAGCCAAAAACCTCAATACATTTTTAAAAATTAAAATCATACAGAATGTTTGTTTTGTTTTGAGATAGGGTCTTTCTCTGTTGCTGGGCTAGAGCGCAGTTGCATGATCATAGCACACAACAACTTCAAACTCCCAGGCTCAAGTGATCCTCCCATCTCAGTCTCCAGAATAGCTGGCACTACAGGCACACCCTACCATGCCTGGCTAATTTTTCCATTTTTTTATAGAGACTGAGTCTTGCTATGTTGCTCAGGCTGGTGTCAAACTCCTGGCCTCCAGCCGCAGCCTCCCAAAGCTCTAGGATTATAGGCATGAGCCACAGTGCCTGGCCTAGAATATATTTTCTAACCATAACAGAATCAAACCATAAACCAATAACAAAGATAAGAGAAAAATCTCTTAACACTTGGAAATTAAACAACACAGCTTTACATAATCCATGGATCAAAGATGTAGTTTCACAGGAAATTTTTAAAAACCAGAATTTCAATGCAATTGAAATTACAACATATCAAAATATGTAGGATGTAGTTAAAGTAATGCTAAGAAACTTACAGCACATACATTTCTAATGCTTACATTAAAAAAGAGGAAATGTCTCAAATTAACAAACTAAGTTCCTACCTCAAGAAATTAGAAAAAGAAGGGCAAAATAAACTCAAAGCCAGCACATTACATAGATAACCAAATTAGTCCTATAACCATTAAAGAAATTAAATTCATAATTTAAAATCTCCTTAGGACCAGGCGCGGTGGCTCATGCCTGTAACCCTAGAACTCTGGGAGGCCGAGGTGGGAGGATTGCTCAAGGTCAGGAGTTCGAAACCAGCCTGAGCAATAGCGAGACCCCGTCTCTACTAAAAATAGAAAGAAATCAATTGGCCAACTAAAAATATCTAGAAAAAATTAGCCAGGCATGGTGGCGCATGCCTGTAGTCCCAGCTACTCGGGAGGCTGAGGCAGTAGAATGGCCTGAGCCCAGGAGTTTGAAGTTGCTGTGAGCTAGGCTGACGCCATAGCACTCTAGCCTGGGCAACAGAGTGAAACTATGACTCAAAAAAAAAAAAAAAAGAAAAGAAATCTTAGACTCCCAATTTCCAGTCCAGCATGTAAGAAGCTTAGAAGTGGTCACTCTGTCCTAACAACAAGTAAAAAGCTCAACAAACTGAAAAATCAACAACTTAGATTCATAAGAGCCATGAGGTAATCGGGTAAATTACTGCCCCCAAAATTAGAGAGACAGATAAATACAGAGAATTGTAACTGACCAGAGCAGAAACCCATGTGAGAACCAATGCCAGGGTAGAAGAACCTAGGTTCAATGTGGACAAGTCTAATAGATAAAAATTCCAAAGATACCCAGTGATGGGACATGAGGTGGCACACTTTTGTGAGTTTTACCTCTAGGAGCTCTACCAGATTCTCATAGTAAATATTTGTGGAAAATCTCCCAGTCTTTCCCACAAGCGGAGGGAAAAAGGAACCGTTTGAACACTCCAGAGCATTCTGTTCTTCTTAACAAAAAGTCTGCCCTCAGAAGAAACTAACCAGAGCCTATGTTAGAGTGGAAAGCCTAGTAGGTGCTCACAGCATAAGTGGAGAAAGATTTCTTGTGCAGGAATTAAGATATAAAAGTAAAATTTATTTTATCTTCTCAGAAGGATAAAGAGAATGACAGAGTGAAAGAGAGAGGGGACTGGGGGAGGAGAAGAGAGCAGGGAGACGGCATGGCATCCCAAAGAAAGAGAAGGGAGTGCCAGCAGTGAGGTCAAGTGGCTTGCTGATTTTAAGGGGGACGAAGAGGAAAAAAATGGTGATGGCTGTCAGTTGATAACAGAAGCAGCAGCAGGTAGATAACAAAAAATTGCAAGGATGTCAGAGTCCAAGACTTGGTTTCCTGCCTTTCCTTGGAGAAGGGATTATTGCAGGAGACGTAACTCTGTCCTCGAGATATGGTAGAGGCTGTAGCTTGTTCTCTTGCTGTTTATTCAGGAACTCTGTAAAAGCAGATTCTAAAAAACAATTTTGAAAGCGAGAGATTTACATCTCTTTTCTGTCTAGTTCAGCTTTCTTCAGAAGTTGTACAAAACAGAACTCCTGTTAGTAAGGGAACTCATAGGATTAATCTTTAACCTTACTGGGGAAATTGTAGGATTAGGTATTTTCTTGTTATTTTTGCAAGGCCACCCTTACACCTATCCTGCTGAGGTTTGATCAGAGCCTACATGACCTGGGGGAAAGGAAATATCCAACTCCAATTAGCTCTAGCTTTCCACATGAGAGATGAAAAACACCCAGCTCCAGCTCCCTCTAGCCATCCTTCCCACCTAAGGGGGAAAGCTGAAAAGCACTCACTAGATTCACAGTCCAGAGGCACCGGCTCACTAAGATACTAGACCTAATCACAGGGCTGTGGAATGCTTCTTCTCACCCTGCATCTTACCACCACATTACTAAAGGCCTATTGATGGAAATTTCCTTTACCCAGTACATCCCACCTGGCCATCAAGAAAAATTTACAAGGCATACTAAGAGGCAAAAAACACAGTTTGAAGAAACAGCATAAGTATCAGAACCAGATTCAGATATGGCAGGGATGTTGGAATTACCGTATTAGGAATTTAAAACAACTATGAATAATATGCTAAGGTCTATAATGGGTAAAGTAGACAGCATGCAAGAACAGATGGGCAATGTAAGCAGAGAGATGAAAATTCTAAGAAAGAACCCACAAGAAATGCTAGAGCTCAAAAACACTTACAGATATAAAGAATGCCTTTAATGGGCTTATTGGTAGACTGGACATAGCTGAGGAAGGAATCTCTGAGCTTGAGGATATCTCAATAGAAATTACCAAAACTCAAAAGCAAAGGGGAAAAAGACTGAAAAAAAACCCAAAATATTCAATAACTATAAGACAACTATAAAAAGAATAACATGCATGTATTGAGAATATGAGGAGAAGAAAGAGAAGAAATATTTGAAACAATAATAACTGGTAATTTCCCTCAAATTAATGTCAGATAACAAACCATAGATACAGGAAGCTCAGAGACCTGCAAGCAGAAATAAAGCCCAAAACCTACACCTTGGCATATTCAAACTACAGAAAATTAAAGATGGACCAAAAATTCTGACAGAAGCCAGAGGGGAAAAACACCTTACTTATACAGAAGCAAAGATAAGAATTACATCCAACTTCTCAGAAACCATGCAAACAGAAAGGGAATGGAGTGAAATATTTAGTGTTGAGAGGGAAAAAACCCACCAACCTAGAATTCTGTGAAATTATCTTTCAAAAGTGAAGGAGAAATAAAGACTTTCAGACAAACAAAAAATGAGGGACTGTGTTGCCAATAGAAGATCTACAGAAAAAAAAGGAAAAGTAAGCTAGAAGGAATAAGTGATGGTAAAATAAAAACTTTTATTTTTTTCTTATTTTATCTGATCTAACAGACAAGAGTTTGTTCAAAATAATAATAGCAACAATATACAGTAGTTCCTACTTATCTGCAGTTTCACTTTCCACAGTGTCAGTTATGCACCATCAAACAAGGTCTGAAAATATTGAAAGGAAAAATTCTAGAAATAAACAATTCATAAGTTTTAAATTATGTGTCATTCTGAGTAGCTGATAAAATCTCACATCATCCCGCCTGAGATGTAAATCCTCCCTTTGTCCAGCATATTCCCATCGTATATGCTACCTGCCCATTAGTCACTTAGCAGCTGTCTCAGTTATCAGATCAACTGCCAATGTACCACAGTGCTTGTGTTCAAGATGCCCTTATTTTACTACACGGTGGCGCCAAAGTGCAGGAGTAGTGATGCTGGCAATTCGGATATGCCAAAGAGAAGCCATAAAGCACTTCCTTTAAGTGAAAAGGTGAGAGTTCTCAACTTAGTGAGGAAAGAAAAAAAACCCACATGATGATGTTGCTAAACTCTACGGTAAGAACAAATCTTCTACCCATGAAATTGCGAAAAGGAAATTCATGCTAGTTTTGCTATCATACCCAGACTATAAAATTTATGGCCACAGTGTAGGGTAAGTGCTTAGCTAAGATGGAAAAGACATTAAATGTGTGGATGGAAGACATGAACAGATACATGTTCCCATTTATGGCAATCAGGGTCAGTACTAACCACAGTTTCAGGCATCCATGGGGGTTTTGGAACATATCCCATGAGGATAAGGGTGGACTACTGTATCTGATTATGTATCCTTGTGTGTGTGTGTGTGTGTGTGTGTGTGTGTGTGTGTGTCTGTGCTTATGTAGGCTTATGCATAAGTGAAATGAATGAAAGCAATGATACAAGAGATGGGAGGGAGGACTATAATTTTTTAATTATGAGGTACTTATACTACCTGTGAAGCAGTATAGTGTTATTTGAATGTGGACTTGTATTCATTGTAAATTTATTTTGCAAACTCTAGGGCAACCACTAAAAAAAAGTAAAAAAGGAAGAAGTATATCTGATATGCTAAGAAAGGAGAAAAACAGAATCATATAAAATATTTAATTAAAACAACAAAAGAGACAAAAAGAATGTAAGGCAAAAAAAGAACAAGGAACAGGGGCAACAAATAGAAAGCAGTAACAAATATGATAGCTACTAGTCAAACTATATTAATGATGACTTTGAATGTCAATGATCTAAGTACATCAATTAAAAGACAGATTATCAGAATGGATTTTAAAAACACCCAACTTATGTTGTTTATAAGAAACAAACTTTAAATAAAAAAGACACATACAGATTAAAAGTAAATGGTCCTGAATATTCTCCCAGGGGTCTGAAGTCCAACCAACCCCAATTGCCAGCAAAACCATAGTGGGTACCTACTTGTGGGAGCTGAAAGGCAGCATACCTTTCCCTTTCTACATTGAGCAGCAGAGTTCCTGGCAGAGGAAAACAGGTGAACTGCAAAGCTATTTACTTTGAGCTGATGGAAGAGGTCCCAGATAAGAGGGAACCAGCATAAGAACTCTGGGAATATGAAAAAACAGGCTTCTTTGACACCTGCAAAGGATCACACTAGCTCTCCAGCAATGGACTCCAACCAAAAGAAAATTTTTGAAATGTCAAATATGGAATTCAAAATATGGACTACAAACAAGCTCAATGGGATTAATGAGAAAGTTGAAAGCCAACACAAAGAAACCAAAAACATTATTCAGGACAAGAATGAAAAAATCGCTAAAGAAATAGATATTTTTTAAGACAAAATAACAGAACTTCTAGAAATGAAAGAGTAATTTAGGGAATTTCAAAATATAGTGGAAATTCTTAACAATATACTAAAACAAGTAGAAGAAAGAATTCCAGAGCTTGAAGACAAGGCTTATGAATTTACCCAGTCAGTCAAAAATAAAGATCAAAGAATCAAGAGAAATGAACACATTTCAGAGAAATATGAGATTACGTAAAACATCCAAACATAAGAATCATAGTTATCGCTGAAGGAAAAGAAGAAAAAGCAAGAAGCATGGAAAACCTATCTGAAGGAATATTGGGGGAATAATTCCCCAGTCTTGTGAGAGATTTAGATAGCCAGATACAAGAAGCTCAATGAACTCCTGGAAGATTCATTGCAAATAGGACATCACCAAGGTATATAGTCATCAATCTGGCCAAAGTCAAAGTGAATGAGAAAATCTCACAGGCTGCAAGATGAAAGCATTGGCCTATGCAAAGAATTTATGACTAAGACTCTAAAAGCAAATGCATTAAAAACAAAAATAGACAAATGGGACTTAAACTGAAAAGCTTCTGCACAGCAAAAGAAATCATCAAAAGAGTAAATAGACAACTTACAGAATGGGAGAAAATATCCATGAACTATGCATCTGACAAAGCATTAACATCCAGAAACTACAAGGAACTCAAACAACTTAACAAGAAAAAACCAAACAACTCCATTAAAAAGTGGGAAAATGACATGAATGGGCAGTTTTCAAAAGAAGATATACAAATGGCCAACAAACATATGAAAAAATTTTCAATATCACTACTCATCAGAGAAATACACATTAAAACCCTCACAACGAGATACCGTTTTACTCTGATTAGAATGGCCATTATTAAAGTCAAAAAACAATAGATGTTGGCACAGATGTGGTGAAAAGTAAATATTTCTACACTGTTGCTGGGAACGTAAATTAGTGCAACCTCCATGGAGATCAGTATGGAGATTTCTTTTTTTATTTTTTATTTTTAATTAAAAAAAAAACTTTTTCTTTTTTCTTTTTTCTTTTTTTTTTCTTTTTTTTAAAAAAATAGGGAACAACCCGGTATGCTCCAGGAGCACCACGAAGGGCCACACAGACCCAGCACCCACGCACCGAGGGGGCGCGCGACCGGGCAGCGGGACGGTCCCCCCCACCACCACCACAGGGAGGGATAACCCGCAAGGCCACAACCACGAGGGGCGAGCGAGGGCTGCCCACTGCGTCAAAAGGACCAATGATCCCCCGCCAAAGCCACAAGGCAGACAGCGAGTTAGTGAAGCCGGGCCGTGTTACCGTTGCACCCTCGCCTCACACCCAATGCCCGTGGTCGGGGTGGAGACGCGAGGCACCCCACGAGCAGAACGAGAAGAGCGGCCCCGTTCACCAGGAACGGCCCAGTCCCTCGCCTGGCACGCGGCTCAAGACCCAGGAGAGCGCGACGACGCAGTATGGAGATTTCTTGAAGAACTAAAAATAGATCTACCACTCAATCCTACAATCCCACTGTTAGGTATCTACCCAGAGGAAAAGAAATCATTATATCAAAGTGATACCTGCACTTGTGTGTTTATAGCAGCACAATTCCCAATCACAAAGATATGGAATGAACCTAAGTGCCCATCAACTGATGAGTGGATAAAGAAAACATGATGTGTGTATATACGTGTATATATATATGTACACACACATAAACACACACAACATGGACTACTACTTAGCAATAAGAAAGAGTGAAATGATCTTTTGCAGCAACTTGGATGCAACTGGAGGCTATTATCCTAAGTGAAGTAACTCAGGAACAGAAAAATAAACGCCGCATGTTCTCACTTATGAGTGGGAGCTAAGCTCTGGCTAAACAAGGGCACAGAGTGGCATTAATGGACATTGGAGACTCAAAACAGGGATGGGAGCAGGTGAGGGTTGAAAAATTATCTATGGGGTAGAGTACTCGGGTGACAGGTACACTAAAAGCCCAGACTTCACCACTATATAATATATACATGTAATGGAATTCAACTTGTACCCCCAAAATCTATTAATATATTTTTTAAAAACTATGGACTTTGAGTGATAAAAATACATCAATGTAAGTACATCAGTTATAACAAATGTACCACTATGGTGAGTGAAGTAGATAATGGGGAAGAATATCCATGTGTGGGGACAGGGAGCATATGGGCAATCTCTGTACCTTCTGCTCAATTTTGCTGTGAACCTAAAACTGTTCTAAAAAATAAAATCTATTCAAAGGAAAGCAGGCAGGAAGGAAGGACTAAATGAATCAATTTTCAGATTGTTTCACTGGAGAATTCTGCAAAACATTGAATACTAATTTTACACAATCTCTCCCAGAAAATAGAAGAGGAAAGAACACTTCCCAATTCACTTTATGAGGCCAGTATCCCCAGATACTAAAACCAGGCAAAGGCAGTATACCAAAAAACAAAAAATACAGACCAATATCTTCCATGAACTTAGCTGCAAAAATCCTCAATAAAATATTAGAAATCAAATCCAACAATGTATAAAAAGAATTATACACCATGACCAAGTGGGATTTGGTCCAGTTATGCAAGAGCTTTTGGTATGCAAGAAGTAGAAATGTTGATAAGGGATTACAGAAGCTTTTCTCCTTTGTTCTGGGAAAGCCTACCACAATGGGTCTCTGGGTACGCAGGATGCATGCCATAGTGAAAAAGGAAATATTTGAGCGAGTACCTCTCCAAGAAAGAAGAATACTCGAGATGAGAAAATGTTATCTACGTTATAGGACAACTTGATTTTCTGCAAACTCCATTTCCTTTGGAGGCATGTTTTCTTTTGAATTGTGGTTTAAGAGTGAACTGTGCCTAAAAACTCCTGCTTGTCCCTGTCTATTCTTGGTGGAGAGTTACTCAGGCACAAAGGATCCATTTCCATGAAAGACTCTGTGATGGTCTGTGCACAGGCAGTGCAGCTTCAGGGCCCTGACAATGAAGAAGGACCTAAGAGTCAGAGAAAAAGCTGAGTTCCCCACCTGTGAAACTACCGCACTGCGTCCAGCATCCCTTTGGCTCCTGGAGGATTTGTGGCTTTGGGGAAAAAGTATAATTGGCAAAGATTTTGGCATTCCTACGATGGACACTATTAGCATAAGCCAAGTGGAGGCTACAGCCATGAGCTCTTTGAAGCTGACACAAAAGAGGGAAAACAGAGCAGTATCATGTGATGAGCCAGATGTGGGCATGTGTGAAGCTAGGGCCTCTTCGGAGAATCACACAAATTCCTGTGGGAACTTTGCCAGAAGGGTGAGTTGCAGGACCTTTGAGTCACTAAGATTTTAAGGTTTTTAATCTTAGACTTAAGTTAATCTTTAACTTAAGATTTTACCTGACCCCCAGGTGTCCTTCCAATGGGCATCTCTTTTCCTCACATCTCCTCACTGCTTCTGGTGGTCTCCCCAGAGGAGGCAGAAAAATCACTTAACATCAAACTCATCTCTGCAGAGATGTACACTGATCTCCAGTCAAGTCAGCCTTTGAGAATATCATTACTAAACAAAATATCTCCTATCCCAGCCTGATATATTTGCATTTGGGTTATTCCACAGTTAAAAGGCTTTCCAGAAAAATAACCAATACTATTTAATGTGGATCTCTAATGATCCTTGCCTCCTGGTTTGTCCTTCCTGTGTAATCCCCTCCCAAAATGTATCAGTATTGTTGTGTGTAACCAGTGGAAGTGACGGTGAGTGACTTTCAAGGCTATGTCATAAAACAACACGGCCATGTCCTCCTTGTTTTCTCATGGATCACTCACTCTGGGGAAACTAGCTACCAAATCAGAAGAATGCCAAAGCAGCCCTGTGGAAAGATCCAGGTTGTGAGGACCTGAGGACAGTCGGCATCAACTTGCTAGCCCTCTGAGCAAGCTACTTTGGAAACGCATCTTCCAGCCCCAGTCAAGCCTTCTGAAGACTGCAACCCTGGCCACCATCTTAACTACAAACTCATGAAAGACTGAGCCAGAGCCACCCAGCTAAGCTGTTCCTGAATTAATGACCCTCAGAAACTTTCTGAAATAATGAATTAGTATTCTTATTGCAAGTTTTAGGATAATTTGTTAAGCAGCAATATTTAACCCATACGCTTAATTTATACCCACATGAATAAGACAAAGAAAAAGACTTCCCTGACAACAGGTTTCATCTTCCACCTTTAGTGAACTAGAGCAAATTTCTGGCACTTTTCAAATTCAATCATATTTTTCTCTCCACTTACAGACAATAATGTTGAAAAATATTAAGGTCTAGATCTAAAACACCCACTACAGTACCATATAGGTAGCTAGCGAGGCTGCAAGGTCTGCTAAATTAATTTCATAAAGCAGGCAAAAAATTGGTCTAGACAGTATCTGTGGGTAAACAACATCATTACGCTCAATTATCTGAGTCAAGAGAGGAGCCAAAAAAAAAATCTGACAGTAATTTAATTTTAGGAGAAGAGAACTATGATAAAATGCTATTATTAAAGAAAAACTGAGTGGTATATTTTCTAAAGCAAAAGGCCTACAGAAACATGAACACATTTAAAATATTTTGTTGAAACTGCAAGGAAAATGCTGGCCTCCAAATAAGGTAAGGTGCTTAAATAAATCTCAGAGGACTAACTGCAATGTTATAAGCATATCAAGATGTTTCAGATAATTAGCACAAAAAGAAATCACCAGAGTGAGAGACAACTACCCAGGTTTTAGAGGATCTCAAAGATGAGACTGAGTTGTCATCATGCATGGCTTTGTACTGTAGTTCACACTTGATATATCTGTCTCTTGGCCTAAATTGTAGCTTTTAAACAGTATGGAACCAGTGCCTAGCACAATTCACTGTCTGTAGTTAGTGCTTTAGTCTGAGTTCTCAAGAAAAAATGAGTCTGAGGGAAGACTTTATCGACAAGTGTAATCCCAAGGCAGCAAGAGAGAAGGAAAAGACAAGTGAAGCAGCCAAGGATGGGGAGCAACTCAAGACAATGCATCGATCACACCGGCTACTATTCCACAGCAAGCATTGCTGACGAGTGCTCCCACTTGGCCATGCAGGACATGTCCAGACAGGCTATACGGAAAAACCGTGACTCAGAACAGTCCACTGGAGGAAGAAATAAAGAGGGAATTTATCTGCTAGCTCCATCCTTACTCCTAATTCCCACTGATCTAAGTTCGCTCAAGAAGGGATTTATTCCCCTGAATACCGAAGCTGTGGCCCCTTCAGTGGCCACTAGGGAAACTTATCTCATAGCTTGTGGCATAGGATTTCATACAAATCTGGAAATGGTAAGGGGGCCAGACACTCTGAGTATTAGCCTCAGGTAAGAGAAATGCATGGACCCAGATAGAATTCTTCACTACCGTAGCTATGGCAAAGCCATAAAAACCTGAGGCTTACAAAGTCAGGTGAGGCTGAAAATGCATTTCAGACAGCCAGTGTTGGTAGGTATCTGTGGATAGAACCTTCCTGCAGTCTGAATGACAAACAGGAAAATATCAGGTACCCATGATGGCTTCAAAGTCCAGTTTTATCTGACTTAATACATAAATTGAGCTTATTTAGTCTGCTCCAGCCGGCTTTTCCCCCAATACCAGCAGGGCACCATTGTCTCAGAGACAGGGCTGAGAGACAAGGATTTTTATTGTCAGTGTTCTTTGAAGACTGATCTTATTAGGAACAACCATCAGGTTTGGGTCAAATTGCTTTTCTTAAGTCTCCCCAATGATTCAGGCTGGCTTCAGAATCCCAAAAATTCAGCCATTTCCTGAGTGGCAGCCTAAGTTAATTCATTTGCTTGTATTTTATGCAAATTTTTAAGTACATTAAAATAAAGAAACATTTTGTGCATAAAATTTGATGTAATTCAAATTTTTAAAAGAAATTGTCAATAATTGCATAATTTTGAAGCTGGTGACTGATGTTTACATTATTGCCCCTTATTGGGACTACTTCAGATTGTAAACAAGCAAGCCCATCATCATTTTTTAGAATGAGTCATGAATTACGTGAGATCCTTAAAAACATATACTCACATGCAATGCATCTGCCTGGTATTTTGCTAGTGTTATTACCATTTTGCAGATGAGGAAACTGAATCATCCCATGAGTGAATTTTGGGACTCAAAGCTGAAGTCATCAAACCCTGTGTCTTTGCCACTATATTGCATTCACAGTTCCATTACTCCCAACTTTGTGGTATCATCAAATGTAATAAGCAAACTTGATCTTCACACAAGGCATTAGCAAAAATATTGGCTGAGGCTGCACTATTTAACCCAATATATTCCTTTAGGTTGACGTCACACTAGCAATTGATATTCTTTTTATAGTATGGTTCAACTGACGTCACACTAGCAATTGATATTCTTTTTATAGTATGGTTCAACTAACCATCCGCTTGTCTGCTTTAAACGTCAGCAAGCCATAGTTCGCCATTCATCTCTGAAAAATAGTAACAATAACAACCACAAGAATACTAATTTTTTTTTATTTTTTGAGCACCAGGTACTGTCTTGAAATCTTCACATACATTCTTTGATTTAATTCTCACAACAGCCCTGTAGGGCCACACTATTGTTATTCTCATCTTATAGATAAGAAAACTGAGGCTCAGAGACATTAAATAATTAAGCCAAAATCATGCAGCTAGCAAGTGTATACTTAGTTCTTGATCCATATTTTTTTCCATTGACCCAAAGTGCTTTACATTTGCAAAGTACGGTAGAGTTAAAAACAAAAACATATCTGTATTTTTACATGTGCATTAGCTCATTTAATCTTTATCACAACTCATCTTATGGATAAGGAAAAAACAGAGGCTCAAGGAGTTTAGATACTTTTTCCAAGTTCTTATAGCTAGTAAGTGCCAGAGCTGGGAGTCAAAGCTCTAGACTCCTTGGTTGGAGTTCTTTGTATGCACTTCTTGTTGGAGACTATCAAATGCTTGGTTGAAATCAAGACTGCCAGTGTTCAACTCAGTGTTTGCGAATCAATCATCATAGAAACATTATCTAAAAATTAGTCTCTACAAATCCTATTAAATAAAAAAATCACTTAGAATAGTTGTGTCCACAAGTTCCTGCCCTCTGAATTAATGAGAAACCTCTGTATTAATTGAGGTAACTGTAATTTTATGCTGGGGCCTCATGGGGATTTCAGAGAAAAGAAAGATAACTAAGGAAATTATAAGATTCTTACAGAGAAATTGAAAATAGTACTATAGCAATAAGGGTCCTCAAAATAGCCCATATCTTAATGGGAAAGTAAAAAGAGTATTGGAGGAGGTAAGATAGGACCAGGAAGCTGGAGATGAACAGAAACAAAACATCACACAACAAAAGTACCTTAATATGCTGATAGAAATTAGAGAAAGTGCTCTTGAAAAGTTTCTGTTACTTCCTTAAAATAATGCTTTATTTATTATGATTGGGTTTGGCCACATATAACAGAAAGACCCAAAGTAACAGTGGAAATAACATGAAAGTTTATTATCTCTTTCACAAAATAGAAGGCCAGGAATTGGTAGTTCAAAGCTAGTATTAAGGCTCCATGGTGTTAGAGGCCCAGGTTTTTTCTACATTGTTTTACCATTCATGGCTTCCATTCTCAATGTCACCTCATGTCACCAAAATAACCTCTGGAGCTCCAGTCATAATATATAACATTCCAGGCAGATGGAAGAAGAAAGGGGAAAAGAAGGGTCTATTCCCTCTCTTTTAAAGAGATTTTCCTGAAGTAATTCACAATGCTTTCCCTTTTATCTTGTTGAGGAAATAATCACACACACACCTGGTTGCAAGGGAGGCTAAGTCCTTTAGTTGAGTGTGTAGCCCCCATATAAATGCAGGATTCTGTTCCTAAGGAGGAGAGAGAATGGCTATTTGGATGTGCAACCAGCAGGCTTTGCCACAAATGGGTAAAGGGTAAATATAACAATAACAATAATATTATAATAATTTACTTGATCTACCTCCTCAAAGACATCCACATCAGAGTATTCCAGCGCCATAAGTAGGTACCATAGTACACTTTATATTTACAAAATTTTTGACATGAAATCAACTTAGATACTTTTGTATCTATAAAGCCAAAATGATAAAACTGACTTTTGCAGTATATTAAAATCACAATATTCCTCTAATCTGACCAGTTGGCTTTTGTCCTCCGGCTGTGGTAGCTGGACGCGTATGATAAGAAACACTTTTACATTTAATGTCATCTGTATTCTCATGCTGTTACACTGCAGATTGCTTAAATTGAATGTGCAGCAGCCTGATTTTCTACTTAACTGTGTTCATATTTCAAGCAAGCACAACTCAAATTTCAAGGGAAAACTCTATCAAAAATGACATTTAACTTCTATACATTCAAAGACTGCATAGATCCAAATGTTCACCTCTTTCTAAAATCATATGGAAGTATGTGATTAAAGTAGAGGAAATTTTGAAAGAAAAATTAAAATATATGATGCATTCTTATGCAAAGATAATTATTCTTCTAAATAAATATATCTTTATTTTCTATAATAACAGCTAACATTTATTGAGTGATTATTATGTGCCAAGAGCAGAGTTGATTACTTTATCTCATTCAGTCAAAAACTCTTAAAAGTGCTTCAGTGTGTTGTCTTAAAATTTTGCTCCTTAGGCTCTATCTTTCATTCATCCTTTTTATAAGCATTTGTTAAACACTTACTAGATACCTCGCATTATACTGAAAGACAGGGATACAGAGATAAGACAGAGACTACCTAAGCAAGCCCACAGTTTTGTGTGGTTTTTTTTAAAACTGGACAAGGAGAAAAATAAAATGAGTACATTCTAATTCCTACATGCATGGGCTCTGGACCAGACCATCTGGGTTCAAATGCCTCTCTGTGGGACTTAAGACAAATCACATAATTTTTGTAAGTTTCAGGGTCCTCAGCTGAAAAAGGAGGATCACCGAAGTACTGAATAAGATAATCCACGTAAAGCACTTACCTTACTGTTTGGTACAATGTAAGCACTCAATAAATGTTAGCTGTGATTATTATATACTTGTGTAAATAACAGCACCCAGGGCCTAAAACAACATTAAAAAGGACACTGAACTCAGACATGGGGCTGAGAAGGCTTTGAGAAGAAATCATATCTAAGCTGACTGTTGAAGGATGTGCAACTCAGCTATGCCCCCAAGTTCTCCAGCTTTCCAAGGGCAACCTTCTCTTTAATGTCCCGATGACAATAGCCTGACCTACCCTGTGAAAGCTGAAAGTCTCATGTTTCATTGGGGTTACTCCCCAAGTACAGCAGTGAAAACCTGAGTACAGATGACAGGTTCCACAAAGCTTTGGGCTCCCCAGGTGCTCTGTCTGGAGTATTGCTCTTCTCTGAGCACAGCATCTCCACTCACAGCTGGCCACTCACCCCAGGCTCTTCCTGCTTTCCCAGTTCCATGGAGAACCCAAGCAGGGACACAGACCCCTCAACTAATGCCCCAAAGCACATCTTAAAAGGGGCCGTCCCTTACAGCTTCCCTAAAGGATTAAAAAGAACAGAATATACACCTAGAAGGCAACCCATACCACAGCTAAAGGTGGTTACTCTGAGAGTCACAGCCCAAACACGAATTGACCCTCTCAACTTCCACCGAGCTTTTCCTGATGGGAGTGGGGGTCAACTGCCCCGTCTTAGTCCATTTTCATGTTGCTGTAAAGGAATACCTGAGGCTGGGTAATTCATAAAAGAAGGTTTATTTGGCTCACAGTTCTGCAGGTTGTACAAGAAGCATGGTGCTAGCACCAGCATCTGCTGAGGGCCTCGGCCTGCTTCCACTCACTGCAGAAGGGAAGGGGAGCTGGCAAGTGCTGAGATCACAGAGATGACAATACATGGTGAAAAAGGAAGCAAGAGAGTGGTGAGGAGGTGCCAGGCTCTTTTCAACAACCAGCTCTCAAGGGAACTACAAGTAAAAACTCACTTACTCCCATGAGAATGGCACCACGTCTTTCATGAGACATCCTCCCCCATGACCCAAACACCTCCCACAAGGCCCCACCTCCAACATTGGGGATCAGATTTCAACATGAGGTTTGGAGAATCAAATATCCAAAGTATAGCAGCCCCATCCACCTGTTTCTCTTTATCTTACCACTGTGTCCAAGAACATACTTAATTCCCTCCCAAATCTGAAAAGTAACACTGCAAAAATAAAGAGCAACACTGTAATGGATGATTCCTTACAACCATTTAGAACAATTGAGAACAATTTTTCTCCATTTCACCTGACTATTCCACTTTTCAGGCTATGAAAAGAGCAACTGAGATTTTTGCGAAATAACAGGAATCTTTAAAAGGCTTTTTTTTTTTTTGCCTTTTTCACAGGCAGGAATTGTTAAAAATTAATTGCTAACTCTACATATCAGTCAAGATTCTCCAAAGAAACAGAACCAGGAAGAGATTTTATATGTGGGGTGGGGAGAGAGAGATTGATTTATTATTAGTAATTGGCTCACACTCTTGTGGAGGATGAAAAGTACCTTGATCTGTCATCTGCAAGCTGGAGACTCAGGAAAGTCAGCGGTGTAGTTCCAGCTGGAGTCAAAAGGTCTGAAACCAGGGGAGCTGATAGTATGAATCCTAGTCTGAGGGCCAAGGGCCAGAGAAGATGAGATGTCCCAGCTCAAGCAGGCAGGCAGGAAGAAAAGGGGATAGAATTCCTTCCTCCCCTTTTGTTCTATTCAGGCCCTCAATGGATTGAATGATGCCCACCCACACCGGAGAGGGCAATCTACCTATTCCACCAATTCAAATGCTAATCTCATCCAGAAACACCTTCACAGACAGTCTCAGAAATAATGTTTATTCCTGGCATCCTATGGCCAGTCAAGTGGTCGTGTAAAATTAACCATCATACTCTAGATAATATAACTCTGTGAAAAGAAATATGTTCTCCTTATTTTAAAATGTTCTGCTTATACCATACTGGTTGGTTCTGCCAAATCATCAAGAATTTCCGAGCAGGTTGAGTTGTATTGGTTCAAGTCCTGGTTTTAGAAATAATTCACAAGAACAGCTATGAATGAATGTTCACAAACACACCTAAGTCACCTATCCCCTTCTGCCTGGGATGCCCTTCCTCCTGGCCTCTCCATCTAATGAATTCCTACCCAAGAGCTACCTAAGGAAATAACATACTGTAAGACTTTAGAACTGGACTGAAACATTTCCTGATACCCCCAATCCAAAATCAATTTTTTCTTAACTGGGTTTCCATGACCTATTTCTGTTATAGTTCCTATTTTCCACAATTACATTTAGGGAGCCTATCTCCTTCAATCCTCCTCATTGGCTTCAAAAGTCCTAAAGGGCAGAACCATATCTTTTGCATGTCTGTATCTTCACAGCACCTCATAAAATATCTTAAATATATTAATTGTGCTATTTTAGCTGAAATGTATTAAATTGAAATGCACTTATGTGTAAGTGCTTTCACCAAATACAATGCCATGGGCTTTTGTCAGTATTGGTACTACATGAATAACATCAGAGAACTCAAGTGACCACAAATGAACATGCATCCTGACTAAGACACTGGACCGTCCATGAAACCTGATTAGTCAACTTGGCCCCATCACCATTCCAGAAAACAATAGGTTCTCAATAAATGTTACTGAATCTTTACTCTGCCATGCTTCTCACTATCATTCTGATTTTCCTAAGATCACTCCAGGTTCTTATAGCATTTTCCCCTATTTATTCACGCAAGAAACAGACTTTCTTCAATCTCCAGGTCATGACCACGGCTATGCCTTCCCTTTCCCTCCTCACCCCAGACTCTACAACTTCAGTCTGTCACAGCTGCTCAGTTTGCTAAGAACACTGACCTATTATATATAACATATCTTTTAAGACACTATAATAACTAGAAAAAAATGGAATACTAAACAAAAAAATTAATTTAAAAAAATTATCTATGGAAGAGGGAGAGAATAGAGGAGATAGGGGTAAAAGCTATACTACTCCGAATATATTTTATTTTCCATATTTGCCTTTGAGGACATATAAATATTTTAAGTAATTATAAAACAAAATTAAATTTAAAAATTAATTTCCACAAGATAAAAACAAAATGTAAAAAAAGAGCCACATAAATTTTTTCAAATGACTTTACAATACAATAATTTGGTTGTATAATCTTAGTAGGATAGATCCTAAAGACAAAAAAGAACTGTATAACTAACCATAAATTGTTTTCAGTAAATGTATTATTGGTATGGTGCCAATACTGTCATTTTCGGGGGCTTGTTTTGTGGGACAAAGTATATGAGCAATTATGTTGTTGGGCTTGGGAACCAACCAATTCCATCATGGAGAAAGGAACTACAGATGACATAAGATTGGTAATGTTAGATAAAAACTCTGTAATCCTGAGTTTGAACTAGCAGTATCAGTATGAATTCATCATTCATTTTATTTTTTAAAAATTCCTAGCTCTGTCCACTGAAAAAGCCTAGAAACTTGATTGCAGTTTCAAAACATCATTTTCACTAAAAAACACAAGATATCTTAGAGAAATAGCTGATTCCAAATCTAGGACAGAAAATGTGCCTGACAAAACTTGAATACCACTTTATATACCAAAAAGCAAGGAAACTATAAAAGACTAATGTGGTCCTGTACAAGGACTCATGAGCCAACTTGACCAATATTCCCACTGGCTGAAGATGGGACAGTTTGAGCACTAATAAGGACTAAAACACATCAAATAAATTTAAACCCATGAATTCATAATTACACTAAAACAAAACCCCACCAGCCATAATTTGGAGGATGCTGGAGAAACAATTCATTATTTTGAAAACGGGTAAGTAAAAAGAAAGAATCAGGCATAAGTCTTGATTCTTTATGCATATTATACCTCAGGCCACAATATCCATCTTTTATAGAGAGAAGTTATTCTTTATAGAAATAGCCCATCTAATAAAGAATAATACAATTTAAATATAACCATTTTGTAAAACCTCAGGAAATACTGGATCTGAGAAAAGATGTAATGGATGCTAATGTTACAAACAAGGGACATTACGGGGTCTGGTTAGGAGTACACAAGACCACATGCCAGATAATGAAAGATAAATCTCTCAAGCCTACAGAAATACAAGGAATAGCAGAATATGTTAAACAATAACTTAGAAATGTGTCTTAGTCTGTTCAGGCTGCCATCACAAAATATAATAAACTGAGTGGCTTATAAACAACAGACGTTTATTTCTCACAGTTCTGGAGGCTGGGCAGTCCAAGATCAAAGTGTTGACAAAATTGGTGTCTGGTGAGGGCCACTTACTGATTCATGGGCAGCCATCTTTTTACTGTGTCCTCTCTTGGTGGAAGGGACAAGGCATCTCTCTTGGCCCTCTTTTATAAGGGCAATAATCCCATTCAGGAAGGCTCCACCTTCATGATCTAATCACCTCCCAAGCCTTAACCTCCGAATACCATCACTTTAGAGATTAGAATTTCAACATATAATTTGGGGGATGGGGAGACATAAACATTCAGACCATAGCAGGATGCAAGAAACAAAATCCATACCATGAATAATTCTACAGGACAAAATGACCCAGTTTCTTCAACAAATAAACTGCAAAGGAAAAAAGGGGAGGAGGGCAATTATAAATTAAAAGAGACTTAAGAAATATACCAACTAATAGTATGTGGACCTTGTTTGGATCATGATTCAAACAAACTCTGAAAAAAATTGAGATAATTGGAGAAATTTAAATAGCAATTTACTATTTAAATAAAATGTTTTGAACACTTTATTGTTCAAAATGATAGGATGTTTGGGATTTATTTCAAAATAATCTAGGACTGAGGGAAGTGGGGGGTGGTAGATAAAAATCAGTCAGGAAATTATTGAAGCTGAGTTAATGGGTACCTAAGGATTCATTATGCTTGAAATTTTCCATAACAAAAAGTTTTTAAAACTTTGTTTTAAAACTTGTTTTTCTATAACAAAAAGATTTTTTACAGTATAACTATAAAAAAGAGTACAATAACATTTCACACCTACAGTGAATGAGTCATGCAGAATCTTCAAATAGTACTCAAGATAGCATGCATGCATATGAGTAAACTTCTCAAGTTTTCTCAAGGTGGTCGGATATTTTGAGATAAAGGACACCATGGCCTGGAGGAAGTATACATTTAGTTCAGCACAAACTCACTAATCTCTATGTTCTATGCAAAAATGCATCTTCAGACAGCTGTGCTCCAAACAAACCAATCTCCATGTAACTCCACTTCTGGAAGATTCTCATTCACCTATAAAGCTGATGATGTTGTTGAACATCTCAGAAACAACGGTACTCATTCCCATGGGTCTCTTGTCAATGCTCCTGGACATCTGTAGCTCTGTGTCCGGACCCCTAATTTTAGACTTGTGGCCCAGCAAGCCTCAGCTACCAAGGTCCCTCACATTTAAGGCTGCAAAAGTTTGTTATATAATTTTATAAAGAAGACAAACATCCTTGGCTCCCCTCTGTGATATTGCCATATTCTGCTCATCTCTCAAGGTCTTAGGTACACAAAAAGATTATAGTTACTTGACCAAAGCCGCTGGGTCTGGACCTGGGCCCAGATTAGCAGCAGTGATGGTGACTGTAGCACAAAAGCAGCAGCAACAACAGCAGCGGCTTCAGCTGTAGGAGGATGGAGGGATTCTGCATGTAGGCATCCCTAGGGCCCATGGTGGGACACCGGCTTGCCCAGCAGTCCCTGGAGCCTGATTCTGTGGTGTCTGCACAAATATTAATTCTGGCCTGAGGGCAGGACAGGAAGTTCCAGAGGACAGGTAGTAAACTTTGTCATTAAATTACTTCAAAATAAAAGTGTACATGTGGACATTGCAAGAAAGCATATCAGGGAATCGTTAAAATCCTTTAAAGAGTTCAGAATTTCAGGTTTTAAAAACAGCTTCAACATTGGAAAGCTCATATCCACAGGTCTAGAAATAGAAAATAAATTTGATGGAAAAGTACACTACTTTCATATGAAGCTTCAGATGAACAAATTATTAATGAGAGAGATAATTTTGTTTGTTTGTTTGTTTGTTTTGAAACAGGGTCTTATTATGTTGCCCAGGCTGGGGACCAGTGGCTATTCACAGGCACGGTCGTATTTCACTACAGCCTGGATATTCCTGGACTCAAGGGATCCTTGGGCCTCAACCTCCTGAGTAGCTGGGAGACTCCAGGCGCTCACCACCGCACCAGGCTGAGACAATTTTAAAATTAATGTTTTCCTAATAAATATTGAAGATAGATTGGTAGAATGCATAAACCAGCCTTATGAATTTTATGAAAATCATGAAGCCACATTTAGTTTCTTACACAATCTCCACAAGTTGCAGGAAATGTCAAAGGAAACATTAAAATGCCTTCGTATAAATTTACATTTAAAATTAAAACTAATTCATATAAAGAATTAAATATTTTTAGAAAAATTGTTCCACAAGAATCATCAGCTCTACATATACTAAAATTCCTATTTCAGAATAATTTATCAGAAATTTATCCTTGATGTTGTCACAGGCTATAAAATACTCTTAACAACTCCAATAGTAATTGCATCAGCAGTTAGATCTTTGTCAAAATTTTAAATTATCAAAAATTATTTATAATCTGTCACTTTCCAAGAGAAACTAATGTCACTTTCAGTTGTATCAATTGAAAATAAAATTCTAAAAGTTTAAAAGTTTGATGGCCTATTAAATAAATTTGTAGAAAAGCAAGCCTGAGAAATCCTCTGATTAATCAAGGTATCACATTATTCATATTTGTCATATTATATACAATCATAATGCCAAAAAATATTTTGCACTTTGTAAGTTATGTTATTACTCATATATCACTATTAACCCTATTATATTTTAAAGTAATAAAATATTTTTAAGGGAAAAGCATTATTTATAATACTTTTGATGATACGGTTTTCCTGCTCTTTGCACAGGGGCCCTGCATTTTCATTTTAAAGCAGTTCTTAGACTCTTACATGGAGAAAGGAAAAGTTGTAACTCTTACAAATGTTGAACCAATTCTTACAAGCCCAGCATTACAGAAGGTTCTAATTGGGCAGGAGGGAGTTAAAGACCAATAATTCCATTGTATAGACAGCAAAACTGAGGCTCCAAACTGTGATTGTTTCCAGGTCACAAGTGATTTAAAGACAGACTTGAGACTAAATTTCAAGCGTCTCAGTTCTACCCAGTAAGATTTCTACCACCTGTCCATCTGATTGTAGCAATAGTCTGGGAATTTAGAAAGCACTCAAGGTGTTTAGAACAGAAGGAATCTAGTATGTGCGATGTGTTAATAAAGCTGAGAATCCAAACAGGATTCTGAGACACCCTAGACATCTACAGCATCATGCCCCCACCCTCAAGAAATAAAGCGTGTCCAAAGGAGACAGAGCAATGGAAGGAAACATGGCTATTGCCCACCCCACCTCCACAAGCAGGAAAGGGTGAAGTACCCTGCCTTCTCGCTCCTCCCTCCCTGCCTTCCATCTTTCACCACAGATTCCCATTAGCAGAAATGAACTGGAAGCCAGCTGACAGAAGAGCCTGGAAAACTCCATCTGCAAGAGTGGGAGACAGAGCAGGTTAATGGTGAGTAGAGGATCTGAAGGAAAACAAGCAAATAATCGGCACGCTGAATAAGCCAGGGCTGAAACCTCAGGTCTGAGTGCTACCTGAGAACCTAAAAAGTGCCAGCAGCCAGATATTACTGGCAGTCCTCAATTATTGAGATAATTCATTTTAAGCCCTTAGACTTGAAGAGTCTGATTTCTTTATAGCAAAAAAAAAACTGTCTACGTAAGAGATAATTCAACTCTGGTTGAACTGCAGATATACTGTCTCTGAATCTTATGTGAAAAAGTTAGATATAGTTACTATATGCATGCATACATTAAGTGGAGGTTATAAAATCATCATTATCGTCACTATTGGTAGTATTAAACAGGAAGACTTTTTTGTTTTCGTTTGTTTGTTTTTTTGAGACAGAGTCTCACTCTGCCACCCAGGCTAGAGTGCAGTGGTGTCATCCTAGCTCACAGCAACCTCAAACTCCTGAGCTCAAGGGATTCTCCTGCCTCAACCTCCCCTGTAGCTGGGACTGCAGGCACACACCACCAGGCCCAGCTAATTTTTCTATTTTTAGTAGAAATGTGGCTCTTGCTCAGGCTGATCTTGAACTCCTGAGCTCAAGCTGTCCTCCTGCCTCAGCCTCCCAGAGTGCTAGGATTACAGGCCTAAGCCACCACGCCTGGCCCAGGAAGACATTTCAAAATGGTAAGAGAATCAGAGGAGTTTGTCAAAGGATGATGAGACCATACTCAATATGGGAAATGTTGACAAGATAAAGCTGAATGTATTGCTTACTATCGCCAGGGAGAGCTAAGCCCGTCAGGCAGTCTCCCTGAGCACAGCAAACCGTTGGTCTTGTATGGGGTTTTTGTTTGGGGGAAGCATGGAGTGCTAGGAATTGGCAGACTTTCAGGGGTGTGAGTGGGTTGACATCTGTAGAAACACAGTTGCTCAGGGGAGACCGTTGTTGATTAGTTGGCACTCACAGGTGTGCTTATTGGAGTGTGTCTGTTCCTGTT
The DNA here is from genome assembly GCA_963574885.1 of Lepilemur ruficaudatus. Taxonomy (NCBI): domain Eukaryota; kingdom Metazoa; phylum Chordata; class Mammalia; order Primates; family Lepilemuridae; genus Lepilemur; species Lepilemur ruficaudatus. The sequence goes on along the minus strand of CAUYRT010059548.1, from coordinate 13,959 downwards.
GGGCTGACTCTCATGAGCGTGAGGGGCTTACTGGGGCAAGTTATTTGTGATCAATTGAATGAGTTTAAAACTAGTTCTTGTGGCTACTTGTTTCAATTGCTACAGGAAAAAATCAGTCTTTTCCTACGTTTGTGGAAACTATTTTATTTTTAGTCCTTCCTACTGGTTCTCGTTCAATTAAGCTACAGGAAAAAAAACTTTTTTTTTGAGACAGGGTCTCACTCTGTCTTCCAGGCTGGAGTGCAGTGACGTCATCATAGCTCACTGCAACCTCCCACTCCTGGGCTCAAGAGAGCCCTTCCTCAGCCTCCTGAGTAGCTGAGACTAGAGATGTTTACCACACACCCAGCTAATTTTTTTGTACTTTTTGCAGAGATGAGGTGGGAGGGAGGTCCTCACTATGTTGCTCAGGCTGGTCTCAAACTCTTGGCCTCAAGCAATCCTCCCACATCAGCCTCCCAAAGTGCAAGGATTACAGGTGAGCCACTGGGTCCAACCAAGGAGAAAATGTTAAGGGTTTTGCAAATCTTTACCCATTGGCCATTTTCCTTGAAAATGAGGGTTCTTTGGTGGAGATTTGACTTTCAGTTTACATGTCTATCAGCATGATTTTATTCTGGTTTTTGTCTTTGAATCATTTGTTAGGACAGTGGCTGCACAAAAGCATTGAATATTCTCTACAACAGACATTGAACAACAGTGAGGCAAATAAGTATAGCTGGCGGGGCCCGGCAGACATTTTCAGAACAATGGCCCAAATTCCCAGACCTAATCACAAAAAAAAGTCTCAAAGATCAAACCTTGTCACACAGACCAACCCTAGCACAATGTGGGAGGGGTATAAAGTACAATGGCATAAATACCAAGGGGCGAAAATCATTAGGGACCTTCTGATAATCATTCCTAAGTATCAGTTACAGGTTAGGACTTGAGAAATGAATTATGCTTTTTAGGAATTTTCACTATTTGAGTACTTATAGTAAATCAAGACAAATTAAAGTTTCTTTTTCCTCAAATCCTCCACAATTTACTGTATATCCTCAAATTTGTCTTTCACTACTTTCTTTTGTCATCTGGCACAACCAAGTCATTTTTACTTCAAGATACAATTTTTTCTCTCTCTTTTTCTTTTCTTATTGTAAGTCTGTGTTGTTTTTCAACTAACTTTGAAATTTTACCCTGTGGAGTCTGATGTTCCATAGCAAAGAGAGTAATGGTAGATATAGTTGTTCCTGTAGCAATAGGGAAGCTGTGTTGGACCCTTTGAGAGTTTAGAGGAAGGAGAGGGAAGTGTTGGGGGCTACTGTCTCCCTGGGAGCAGCAGTGGACAGATTTTGAATAGTTGTCCTTCTGTTTCTTAGCCAGTGTGGAACAATGATTCTTCTCATTACTATTATACTCTCAACACCTACCGGTATTCTTATCCACAGGCTCCCAATTTATAGAGAATAGACCATTTTGGTTGTTTTTTAAGTAGAGAGGCAAACACTGTACTGAGTTTTAGCTTATTTACTTTCTAAGGCTCTAGAAATGTCTGGCCACATATTGAATATTTTCTAAATTGGCAACATTTCAATTTATTTTCTATTATTAAATTCCCTCTTTCAGAGTTGATCCCATTTGCAATTAAGAGAAGATACAGTTCTCTATTTTAGCTATGGGTTTATGCTAGCTTCTTGAATATTTCCTGAAGTCTATTTTTCATCTTTACTTTGTTGACAAATTGAATCTTTTTAAATTTTTTCCTTTAAAATAATGTCCTCTTAAATTTCTTTATTGTAGTCAATATTTAAATTTTTGCTTCTGTTTGAAGGTAATTTTTAAAAATTTTTATATAATTGGGTGACAAATCTGTTTTCTTGTCTTTCTGCTTATTAAACATTTTCCCTATCTAAGAGACTAACAGTTAACTAAACTAGTTGATAGTTCAGTAGAGGGGATTAAGTATGTAACAAAATATTGAATTCTGTAACAATTTTCTGCCTGTATTTTGAACATTTAGGAAAACGCCTAATTATGGCCCTTAACTTGACTCTAGACCAGAATTTTTAATTCATCCTTATGGTCTAGAAATTGTACAACATACTTGCTATTTCCATGAAAAAAAAATAGCTCATTTAGAAGTTCAGGTAAAGCTGAGTAGAAAAAAGAGAGAAATGTAATGAGGATAGGTTTCAAAAGGTTACAACTTCTTTGAGAGAGATTCTCTTGGAGTTAGAATTTTTTTTGACAACTTAATATACCAATCAAAGAAGAAGACTATTGACTATTTGGTATTTTATCTCCTAATTTTTTAGAGTTTCTCTTAAAGATATTAATTTAAAGATATGGACATGTCAAAACATGACATTATTATTCTAAGTCAATTTTTATTTTTGGAGGATGAAACATTAGTACAGACAAACTCATAACATGAAAGAAAAAACAGCCATGACGGTCAGTCTACAGTGTGAGGTTCTGAAGGTTGTTTGGGTTCCCCAACCAAGCAAGAGACTATCAAGGGCCATACAGTCAACAACCTTGACTTTCGAGTAGGGATGAAACAAAGTGAGCTTCTTTCACAAATTAAGAAAAAGAGTGCTTGCCCTCATGAAGGTTTTATAGTTGTCCTTAAACAAGGTTTGGCCAACCCTTTTTTCACCAGTTGATTGCTTGTCTAATGGACCTCCAACCATCAGCCCTCAAGGATGGCTTCATTGCGTTGGAAACTTATCTGGCTTATGCTTCCATATGTTCCCTATGGAACCCTCATTTATATACTCAGTAGAAACAAATAATCCAGGACAAAACAAAAACACAACAAGACTTTGTACATACAAACAGCAGCAAAAGCAAGGCAAGCAGCAGGAGAATAAGCATGTTAATAGTAAAAAAAATTATGAAATGGTATACTTACAATACAAAAGCTCTAATTATCTTATGCATAGATCTATGTCTAAATAAAGACCTATTTGCCTACAGATCCTAGAATAGCAAAATAAGTTCAACACTAAGAACTCAGTGAAACTAGTCATAGATCAGATTATTGTTGAGACTAAGTCACTTGGCAGCGTATCTGAAGGGTAAATAGAATTTTGGCACAATGTGCCGGATGGGTGCATCTGTTGGCCTAATGCTCCCCTGGAATGCTGCCAAATGAGGGGTTTTAGAACAATGTTGGTGGAACCTCCATAACTGTAAAAATTCAAACAGAACTTCACTCAATATCTAAAATAAAAAGACAAAGATAACCTATTTCTCATTATAGAGATGTGGGTCAGGTGCAGTCTTTTCAAGCAGAACAAATGGCTGATTTTATATAATATTTTGGGGAAGCGTAGACTTTAGGAATTGGTGGACTCTCAGAAATATAAGTAGGATGACATCATTTGTAGAAGTGTGATTACTCAGCTGAGACTATTATTGATTGAATCCCCTCAGAGACAAGCTTATTGGAGTGAGTCTGTTCTTGATTGGCTGAGTTTCAGAAGTGAGAGATTGACACTGAGTGGTTGGGTTGTAAAATTGTGTTTACTGAGGCGAGTTGTTGTTTGATAGAACATATTTAAAACCAGTTATGGTGGCTACTGTCACTATGGCTTCAGAATAACCAGTCTTTCCCCATGTCTGTAAGAACTTTCTTTTCTCAAGTTCAAGAATAAGATAAAGTAAGAAAGAAAAAATAAGAGAAATATTGGGAGCTACACATGGCTGAGCATGGTAAAGCTCAGTCAAAAATGGTATAATTTACCACTCTGGAACAGGTGTCAGCCTTTGAGTTAGTTGGAGATGGTAAAATCTTTGGTATGAGTGAGATTCTTGTGTGTAAGGTTGTACTTTTTAAGGTTGAACTAGTAGAAGAAGGGAAAAAGGGATTTTTCTGAAAGAGTTGCAGCTGAAGTCAGTACATATTTAGGTAATTTCAAAATTTCACTCCCTACTGGCATTATCACTTATTGTGCACAATATTCCTTTTTAGGAAACATATTTATAAACCATATATATATATATATAAATTTGCTGAGAGACTGTTCTGTGTTCTGCTTTACATTCCCTTACTTTTTTTCTTTTTTATTTGATCATTAAGGCAGGGTTCCCATCAGAGAACAATATGGTAAGTCATTTCTAGTTTTAATTTATGATATCTTCTTCATTTCCAAGGCAACTGGTTACTGTGTTATTTGTGACCACAGAGTTAGAATTTTATCATAGAACTAAACATTAGAGATAGTAATTCTAAATTTATTTTTGGAAAAGAAGAGAAAGGAAAAGATAGTATCAGTATGATTAACAGCTTGATCTCTGGATTCAGACAGATCTGGGTTTAAGTCCTGGCTCCTCCACTTATGAAGTGTATGGCCTGGGGCAAGTTACTCAACTTCTCCAAGCTTCTGTGTTCACACCTGTAAAATGGTAATAAAAAGTAATATCTATTTTATATGGCTGTTGAGAGGATTCAAAGCAATAAATTATGTAGACCCTAGCATAGTTCCTGGCACATGGTAGACATCTAATAAATGGGGTATATCATTTTTGTAACTAATAGGAAAAAAGTATGAAGAGACTTTATACTAAAATGCATGATTTATGTGTCTTTCTTCCCTTGTTTTGATTTTGTTTCTGCATAAATAAAAATTACTTTTAATATTTTGAAACCCTTTTCCTAACACTTACTACACAAAAATCTACTTAGATCTTCACAGCCCTTTATGATAAGAAATACATTGGTAATTATGTTAATATACTTATGGTAAAAAATAGCCTCACTTGAATAAGGTAATAAGGATGGAAATATGAGGTCAAAGAAATGCATGAGTTCATTAAGTGTGGCTAAAGTATCCAAGGAGGATGGTAATTTATGCTCCTAAAGAATTTTCGCTCCAGCAACTCTGTCCATCTAATGACATAATATATGGAGCCATGGACCACTGTGGCACAGAAAATGATGAAGTGTCCATTTGGAACAGGGACTCCCGGTCCTTACAATGGCTCAAATATGTAGGGACATGACGGGGACTGCAAAAGGACAAGTAGTACTTTTGTGAAGTCTGTGGCACATACCATTGTGCCCTGGGAAAATGAAAGAAAAGTTCTGAACAACTCTGGTTGCATAATTGCCTAGTGAATGAATATAGAATAATATATTTAACCATTCTCCTACTGTGGAACATGTACTTGTCCCCTGTATTTTTTCATTTTATATTATAAATGATGTTGCCACAAGTGTCTTTGTATGCAGAGCTTTTTCTTCCACTGAAGCAGTGTGGTGCAATAATAATGCGTCCACACACAGAAGCAACACTACCCAGTTTCAAATCCCAGCTCTACCATTGACCAACCATGTGATCTTAAGCAATTTATTTAACCTTTGTGTCCTTCGGTTTCCTCATGTGTAAAATGTGGATAATAAAAGTTCCTACTTCATATGGCTGCTGTGAGGATTAAATCAGTTAATATACTTAAAGCACTTAGAAAAGTGCCTAGCACTAAGTAAGCATGCCAGGTGGAACTACAAATGCTCCTTGACTTCCCATGGGCCTGCATCCTGATAAATTCATTGTAAATTGAAAATATCTTAAGTTGAAAATGCGTGGCTGACTGGGAGTTGAGACTTGCTTTCCCTGCCCAGCATCGTCAAAGAAGTACAGCTTTTGCACCATCATAAAGTCAACAAATCCCAAGTCGAACGATCACTAAGTCAGCAACAGTCGGTACTATTGATAGGTAAATTTTGACTTAGGATAAATATTCAGTTGTACAAGGGCATTTATACGTTTATGCTCTTAATATTTAATACTAAGTTGCTTTTTAAAATCACTTGTATTGCATCAGTTTACATTGACAGCAGCAATGCCTGGGTGCTTATCTTGCTACAATTTCATTCATAGTTTTATGGTTTTTCTTATACTTTAAGTTTATTCAGTATGAGACATTACCTTATTGTCATTTTTAATGTGAATTTATTTAATTGCTACTGAAGGGTTTTTTAAGTTATTTGACTATTTCCTCTTATTTGAATGCTATTAATGCCCTTTTGTTCTTAGGGACGGGCTGCTAGGTTTTAGTTTTGACTAACAACTAACATATTCAAAATTTCATTACTTCATCTGACATACTTCAAGTAATTCCTTCAGCTTCTTGTTTTCTTTTTAAGCTTCCTTTATTGTTTTTATTTTACAGGCATTTTTAATGTTTATATAGTCAAGTATATTCATCTTCTATTTTTTCATTTGTTTACTCTTATTATTATCTTTTCTTCTTATTTGCTTACAATTTGATTTGTTAATATTTAACTCTCTGTAGTTATCTCCTAAAGGGCAGAGACTCTGTTGTTAGTCACCATTGTTATCTATGTGCCTATCCCAGTCCCACATGTAATGAATAATCAATAAAAATTTGCAGAATGATGAATACATGAAGGAACAAGTGAATTGGTCCCAGTAGTCCACAGACCACACAAGCCTGAGGCCACATTTCCTCTAATAGCCAAATTATGCAAACCATGAACTTGCATTCCATAGGCTATAAAAAACCCATTCTTCCATGGGATTTCCCTCCCATGGACCTATTCTATTACATGTTCCACTAAATCAGTACTCCTGATCATTTCTCACCACTATTAGAGTCCAGAAGTTCACTCGTGCCATCTGCTAAACAGCTTCTCCAGAATTCCACTTTACCCTATCAGTTCCTCTCCAAGCATGGACTCTGATCCCTCCCTTAATTCTCTAAAGCACAGCTAAGACAAGAATAAAACAATTAACAAAAATGTACTGGACATTTGGGTATGAAAGAAATAAAATACGGTGTAGATTCCCACTGGGAACACCCAATGTGGCAGTGGCCAGATCACCCCCACCAAGAGAAAATCTTCAGACATCTCACAAAGATATGCAGAGAGAGATCTTTCCTCTCCAAATCCATGCCCTGCCTCATATGGCTGTTGTGAAAATTATATGAGTTAAATTAAACGATTGACAGTGGGAACACCCACTCATGCACAGTGTAGTCTGGCTCTCATAGCTCAGAGAAGGCAATGAGAAAGGTCAGCAGTGTATTTTATAGGTCTGAGTTATTCTGTCTTAGTAACACCACGCGAAAGACACCAATAGTCTGAACACTATTGGACCAAGCCTGGCCCTACTGATTCCCTTTCATACTTTCTATCTTCATCACAAAGAGCTCAATCTACACAACCCTCTTGGCATGGTCTAGTGTGACAATCACCTGTTATCAATTACTTAGATAAAACACACACACAAACACATACACTCTTCCAAAAAAATAAAAGTAAATAGCACTTTGTAAGGATAGTTCAGCCTAAATCTATATTCCAGGGATACATATGTTTCCCCCTTTGATTTCTAAAGGACATACACCATCAATAAACCCAATTTACACTTCTAAACTAAACTTGCAGCTTACTGGAGACTTCAGTTTCCTCAAAAAACAAGTGAGTACTTGCTCTACATTTGTGTAGATGCAAAAGGTCCGTTCTGGCGATTTTCCCCAAACAAAGCAAATCTGCTCCAAAGAAGAGTTGATGACTCTACTGCTATAAAAAGAAAACAGCTGGCAACTTTTAAATGATTTAATGCCAACTTTAAATGATTTAATGCCAATAAGTAAAGTCCTGATGGGCAGCCTCTTGCAAAATGAATAAAAATTTAGTGTGAGAGGAAGGTCTACGTTAATGTTTCTCCATGTAAATATCTGGTTATCTTAGTGCATTTTGTATTGCTATAACAGAATGCCACAGACTGGGTAATTTATCAAGAAAAGAAATGTATTACTTATGTTTCTGGAGGCTGTGAAGTCCAAGGTCGAGGGACCCACATCTGGTGAGGGCCTTCGCGCTGTGACATACAAGGATGGAGGGTGGAAGTGCAAGAGAGCACAAGAGCAAGCAAGAGATCAAACTTGTAGCCCCAAGCCCCTTTTAAATGGGCATTAATCCCATCATGAGGGCATTAATCCCATACAAAGGTGGAACATGAACACTTTCCATTAGGCCCCACCTCCCAACACTGTTACATTAGGGATTAAGTGTCCAACACATGCTTTTGGGGGGACATATTCAAACCATAGCATTAGTTTTCTTACTAGTCCTTAAATTATGATCCCTTTCTTCATCATTTGGGTACTCTGAGTTCATCATATCTTAAACTTCTATGAAAACTAAGTTATCTATTCATTTGATTACCCCGTACTTCATTTCTTTTTAACTTTTCCATATCCATTCTACTCATTTCCTTTAAAATCTTAGTATCTAGCAAGAATTGTTCTTTCCAATTGTTCTTTCTTTTTTTTTCTCTCAGATTACTATTCGATTGATAATAGTGTCCATTTATTTTACCAAAAGAGTTTTGGATTTATTATTATTGAGTTTTATAAAGTATTCTTTGATTATTAATAGGAAATTGCTAAATCTATTCATTCATTTGGAAATATCATCTTTATTAACCACAATCATACTATGTCTCTGCATTCATTTCTTTGTTTTTTTAAAAAATTTTTCCATTAAAGTTTTGGCATTTTTTGTTTGTTTGTTTGTTTGTTTAGAGAGAAACAGAATCTCGCTCTGTTACCCAGGCTGGAGTGCAGTGGCACAATCATGGCTCACTGTAACATCTAACTCCAGGGCTCAAGTGATCCTCCCGCCTCAGCCTCCCAAGTAGCTGAAACTAAAGGCATCTGCCACCAGGCTCAGCTACTTTTTCTTATTTTTTTGTAGAGATGGGGTCTCACTATGTTGTTGCCTAGGCTGGTCTCAAACTCCTGGCCTCAAGCAATCTTCCCACCTTGGCCTCCCAAAGTGCTAGGATTAAGGTGTGGGCCACCACACCCAGCCTAGAGGTATTTTTTATAGTTTACTTTATATGTCTTGAACATTCTACATTAATTTCCACATATTTTTGTATTTTATAATTTACTGACATTGTAAATAAGATCTTTTAGCTATCTTTTCTAATTGGTTATTATGATATTTAGGGAAGATATGGGTATTTGCAGATTTATCTTGTATTTTCCCATTTCACTGAATGCTTTTAATATCTCTAGTAGTTTTTTGGGGGGTAGGATGGCTTATTTTGGGTCTTCTATTTCTTCAAATAACATTCTTATTTCCTTTTTCCTCAATATTTAGTTCTCATTTCTTTTGGAGGTCCTACTGGGATGAAAATAATTTTCATCATTAAATTGGAGAAAAATGGTTATACAGAGTACCTTTGCTTCATTCATTTTTTAAAGAAAAACATTACTAGATCTGCTCTGCCATTTATAAAGTCAACTGAATTTTTTATTCTTAGTTTTCCTTTTGTTATATCAAGAAATAGCCACCTTAGCTCCCAATTTTAAGGTATTTGAAGATTGGATTTTGGATTTTGCCAAATGTCATTTGGGGCTTTTCTTGATATGATTATATGGTGTTATTATTGAAGTTTTGGTATATGATGATTTTTATTTTGACAGTTTCCTTTTCATCGGCTCATTCATTCACTGATTCAGAGAGAATTTCCGTGAATTCCTGATTCACAGTAGATTATCCTCACTCTTTATCACATTGCTCATTTGTTTTTTCTTCACGGCAATTATTATCTAAAATCACTACTATTTAGAATTAACTAGTTTGTTTACATGTTATTGTCTGTTCACTACGCATGTCTGTTCACCCTTACTGATAGTGCTTGTTTTGAAATCTTTATTGGTCAGATCATCATTGCCATATTAAACTGTGATACACTTTGATCTAGCATTACAGTACCTGAAGAATGGAGCTAATGCAATCCAAAGCTGCTTCCCAAACCCTGGCTTTTCCTGCAGATCTCTTTGCAAGCCATCTCTGTGCAGAAGTGGCCTTTCACTCAGGAGAAAGTACTGCATGGAACTGATGTTTCTCAGTTTCTGAGCTAATGTTCTGATGTACTACTTTAAGTCTTGCTGCTACTGGACACAGTGAGTCCTGGGATTTATGTATACTTTGATTCAAAGATTATACAAATTAGAACCCATCATCATTAAACTGTTTTGAGCAAAAGATAAAGTATTTTTAAACAAATAATGAGATAAAGATAACAGTACTAGATAAGAAATTACACTTGGAGTCTAGCCCAGATGTTTTCACTGTTTACCATGTGACCTTGGTCAAGTTATTTATCCTCTGAGAGTCCTCCTCTGTAAAATGAGGGAACTGCATTAGATTTATCAATGCCTTCTAGCTGCAATTTAAAATGAATAATTTATTAGAGAAATTTATAAAATTAATATTAATAAACTACTCTTTTATATCTAAATTGTTAAAGTCAACCTTTAGGTACTGCTACCTTATCAAAATATGATGGTGAGATAGTGGGATTTTTGCACCCAAACATACAATCATCTCTTTCAATTAAATTTCATTCATCGAATGATTTGGAGAAGTACTTCTGCAGTAGAAAACTCTGGGATAGTCTCATTAGCTCCTCCACTTATTCTAGGATCTGCTTTCCCCTCTCTCTTTCCTCCTCCCACTGTGGTTCAGCTATAGTGTGACCTTTCCTTCTACCCACAGCTAATTCATCTGAGGTTCAGTTATGGGTACCTCACCCAGTCAGGGCCAATGAGTCCCGTCCCCAGGAATTTGGATCTTAGATAGGAAAAACGATGGAAAGGGAGTTGGTCCCTAATTATTGAAGCCATAAAATGTAAACCTTGGGTGTACTAGACTGCCATGTCCCCCTTGGGAAAGATGGTCTGCAGAAACAAGAAGCAAGCAGAGGATCTAAGATTGCTGATCTCCAGGCTAGCTGGATCCCTATCTCTAGAGTAGGTTGTTCAACTTGTCCTTGAGAAACACCCCACTATACTTTCAATAAGTTCCTCTTTTTGCCTACGCTGGTCAGAGTCTAGTTTTGTTGCCTTCTACCCTCCAAACAAAATCTGAAGTAACACAACTTGTATCTGAATAAAATAAAATCTGTCATCTTCGAATAATCTCCCATCCAGAGATGATGACTTCTCTCCTAGCCCTGTTTGTCTCTGTGACTTCTATAAGACTGCCTTGAGTTATCTGCTCACATTATTCCTTTCTTTTAGATTAAAAATTTTCCATTAGCTTAACTAGTATGAGATGTACTTTCTCCAGCTAAAATTGACCTGTATGGCATAGAGATATTTTCACCTTAAATCTGTCACTTCGCTTCTCCTTCAGATTTTGTTGCACAGAGTACTATAGTTTCCCACAGGATCTTAGACACAGATCAGAGAACTATGTATAGATTCTTGTTGCACCTCTAAGATGGGCCTTAATTTCATCTTCTCAGACCTTGAAGTGAGACAAAAAATAAAGATGTGCAATAGTTTGTAAGAAATAATCTTTTAAACTCAAACAAATTAAGATACACTAGAATCATGGTAAATTCTCAAAATAGCAATGTGATAGCATCCTCCTTCCTCAGCAATCCAAATTCCAGTACAATATCTATGACAATTATAAGTAATTATGCACTTGGTATATCGGAACATACTCTGAAGAAAGAACACAAATTATTTGTGTTCAAATTATTTGAGCAAAAATGAGCATAAACACGACTAACCAGCATAGAGAAAAGGGTTAATGAGGAAGTGGGAAAGGTGTTAAGAGATATAAACTAATAGCTTATCTACAACTGTTGTTGAAATTTTCCTTTGGTTTGATTTTTTAGATGTCTTATCAGCTTATATGTTCTTCGTAATAAAATTCCCTAATGATTTTTCTTTCTAATTTATGTAAATACATATGCCCTCAGAAAAATCCAATTCCAAGATTAGAAAGCTTTCCTTCTGTTTAGTCCTAAAGGAATATGAGATGTGTTTTCCCCCATAGGCAACACAAGCCCTATGAAATGGAGGCAGATCTTTCATGCCTTAAAATTCATTTCTCTGATTGTACAATCATTACCAGTATAGGCAAAGCAAATCCAAATTACCACTTCTACTTCAGGCCAACTAGAGAAGAGACAGCTCTCATTTTAGAATTCTTTAAATTTTCCCTGTCAGGAATGCTAGGAAAAGCATAACATACACAATAACAAATTGGTCTTTTGACAAACTGCCAATCTACTGACTCTTAAAGAAAGAACAACAATGAATACCAAAGACAAAACAAAAGTAATAACTGAGAAAAGCCTTTGAAAACTGAACTAAAAAAGCAGAGGAAAGCCAGGTGCAGTGGCATGTGCCTGTAGTACCAGTAACTAGGGAGGCTGAGGCAGAAGGATCATCTGAGCCTAGGAGTTTCAGGCCAGCCGGGCCAACATAATGAGATTTCATCTCTTGAAAAAATAATAATAATACAGACAAAAAAAAAAAAAGGAGCCAGCCCAGCACACATATGTAACTTCAGAGCCCCAAGGGAAAACTTCATAAGGAAATCTTTTATTGCAACAAAAGCTTGAATACATATCTTTATAGCAGAAATGCCCCATGGTTTGGTGGAATGCATGAGATGGCTGGATCTTATGATTCCAGAATTTCTTTGGCAGAAATTAAAAATTATAAAGTCTCTCCTATTATCTTTGTTTGGTTTCTATCTCCAGGGATGATTTATTTAAAAAAAAATGCATATAGGTATCTTGAATTTTTTAATCTGTAAGTTTTGCTATAACAATCTGTGTTTAAAAATATAAACTTTTCAGGATAGAATGTCTCTGTTTTATGAAAGCTGCTGATTCATTTGTAAATTAATTTTGTGCAGAATTTTCATGACATACAAAACATGAAAAATTATATGGCAGTTTATTTGGATCAATTACATGTAATTTCACATGGGTTATAATAAAATCATAACACTGGCTCCTAAATTATCAATGGGATTAAACCTGACTTTAATATTTAAATATTTAATTCCAGTTGTTAACCTGCTAACTCAAAATTATGTACATTGGAATCCTTTTTTTATTACTCAAAATTAAAAATGAAACCTTGTCTAGAATGTCATTTTACAGCTTGAAAAAGTAGTATCAAACATTCTGGTTTAAGCAGTTAGAGATTTTTTTTCTCCCTTTTCTCTTCCGAAATCACCTGAAAATGACAGTAAGGGAAATTTTTTTAAAGTGTAAATCTACAAGCACAGGGAGAACTGGAGAGAGACTACAGTAGACAATGAATGTTAAATTCATGAAGATGGAAGGCAGATGGAGAAGTGGAAACTGGCTTAGAAGAGCAGAGAAACCTGAAATCAAAGTGCCTAATACCAAACTGAAGTAACTGATTCTCTCCGCAGTGCCAGGAAAGGGTTCAGGCTTTGGAAGTATTGAAAAGGGCAGAGATGCAGAGCGAAAGTGACAACAGGAAAACTGGTTGAAAAGAGCCTTGAAGCCCTACCCTGTGAAGCCAGCTAAGTACTCTTGTTTTGCCCTTAGGGAGAGGGGAGGTTTATTCTCTGTGGTAATTGAACCAGTGAGACCCCAGATTTGAGGACTGCAGACACACAGAGGGAAAGAATGAGGTACCAGCATAAAAATAAGGGACTAATTAGAGTTAGGATTGATGAACCTCCCAACTCCACTCCTATAACCCCTTCCAGGTCCCAGAACAAGGGGAGTCACTCTTATCCTTCCCAGTCAAGACATCAGAGGAGCCTTCTATGGAGACCCAGACAAGTCCCCCAACACAAAAGCTGTCTTAGTGCCCCACTGCCCTATGGAGATGCCCACCTGTCCATAAATTCCTTCATCACACAAGAGCTTCCAATCTGCTTTCTAGTGCCTTACTCTAAAATATGTCTGAATGGAAAACCAAGCCTCACCAGACATCTCAAGAAAGCCACAGACAAGCCGGGCGCGGTGGCTCACGCCTGTAATCCTAGCTCTCTGGGAGGCTGAGGCGGGCGGATCGCTCAAGGTCAGGAGTTCGAAACCAGCCTGAGCAAGAGTGAGACCCTGTCTCTACTATAAATAGAAAGAAAGAAATTAATTGGCCAACTAAAGATATATATAGAAAAAATCAGCCGGGCATGGTGGC